>JAANSK020278058.1:0-11171 GCA_011763485.2 Isoetes engelmannii
TTTGGTTCTAACCACGGGAAAGGCGAGCATGATGGCAAGGCTGCTGAGTTGAAGAGATGGTTGAGACAGCTGCAACTAAAGTACAGCAGCATGAAACTGGGTAATGCTCATGAAGCGTGTCTTCACCTGACACGTGGCTGCACAGTTGTACCTGGCAGAACACGAAATTTAATGAAACCCCTTTTCATTGATGGAGTTTCGTAGCACGCCTTTTGAGGCAATATTATATCTATCCTAATATTTTTTTTTCTGCCTATCGTCTGCATGTTCTTCTTCGAGTCTGCGCCGTCGACGTCTTCTTCAAGTCTGTGCCATCATCGTCTTCCAGTCAAGCGCTATCGCCCTCGCTCCAGAAAAATTTATTTTCGGCTGCGCCATTGCTAGTGCCATCGCTGGCGCTCCAGATAACTCAATTTCCGGCTTCAATCTAATTTTTTTTAAGGTAAACAGCCTCACATCACACAAAAACCTCTACTTTCTTCTTACGTTTCGTGTTGTAGGGTTTAATTAGTGCATTTGAAACTCTGAAATGTTAGATTCTGCCAAAAAATGGAGTACTTGCGTCGGTTTCTAGTGTAATTTTTTTTTGGTGAAACCCTTTCAGTTTTTTATTGGCTTCATTCTTCCTTTTTATGCAACTCTGATTAATGTTTTCGTTGTTAACTTTCCAGGACTCCTAGCCCGGGGGGGGGGGGGGTCACCTATATAAGATATATATATATGCCATGTGCGTGCTTGGGGTAATAAAAAAACCCATATTCTACGCATACCGGAGGCAATAAAACACCCTTCACGTCGGTCCTTGTGGTTAGTCCATAAGCCCGTCAACTTGAGGTCGCTAGTTTGAGCATCACTAGGAACAATAAATTGTCCTAGAAGACCATTGCCTCTAGTAAGGGGATGTGCCTTAAGAAGGGCCGTCATATGTCCCAATAGGGATGCTGCCTAGTGGCATGACGTTAAAAATTCTTCTTCTTCTTCTATAAACCCCTTTTGGTATAAGAACCTTATCAAATACGAAATGGGTAATAAAAACCCTTATTTATAATCCCCTTATGGTATTGTACGTACTCAGAAGGTAATAAAAAAACTCTTATGGTGCACTCACGTGGGTCATACCACATACACTATGTGAACCCCCCTTGACTCCTAGTAGCGAGAACTTGGAAATGGCGGATCTGTGTACAGCCGAATCAACAAGGTATCTAGACTCAGCAATGTGAGGTCTCGAGTTCGAGGCCACCCAGAGTTGCACTCTGAACTGTGGGCTTCAAAACCCATAGACGCAAATATGTGTGGTGTGCCGTCCCATGTCCAGTTGGGTGCTGCTTAGTGGCGGGACGTTAAAAATGTTTCTTTCTTCTTTCTTTAAACCCATTTAACACTTAGGAGTATTTACTTACTCTTTGTTATTTTCTTCAGTTTATTTGCTATTCTTTCTTTTCGAGATGAAGAAGCTTGAAGAATTGAACAAGGTTAGAAGTTAATAAAAAAAGTGAAGAGAAACTCAGATACGAAAATGGAATCTAAGTGAATAGAGCCAAGGTAAGGTTTTTTGCCATGACCCTGTGAAAGTCATTTCATCATCTTAAGATTCTCCCCTAATACCAAGCGAAGCCAACCAAAGCCAATCTGTGACTTAGTTGCCTTTCACTTTCTCGACCAGCGAGTCGAGAATTTTGCTCCCTTGGACTCACCTAGTCGAGAACCTCATACGTTCTCGACTAGCGAGTCGAGAACCTCACACGCCAAGCCGGGTCCTTTATCGACTGGCGAGTCGAGAACCCAAGCCTGCTCCTTTCTCGACTCAACAGTCGAGAACGTCATATGCCAAGCCTTCTCCTTTCTCGACTGGCAAGTCGAGAACCACATACGCCAAGCCTGCTCCTTGAGTCAAGAAACTCATATGCCGAGCCTTCTCCTTTCTTGACTGGCAAGTCGAGAACCTCATACGCCAAGCCTGCTCCTTTCCCGATTAGCGAGTCGAGAACCTCATATGCCAAGGCTGCTCCTTTCCCGACTAGCGAGTCGAGAACCTCATACGCCAAATTTGCTCCTTTTCGGACTAGCGAGTCGAGAACGTCATATGCCAAACTTGCTCCATTCCCGACTGGCGAGTCGAGAACCTTGTTAGCCAAGACTGTCTGGTCATTCTCGAGCTGCGAGACGAGAAGGGTTGTAGAAGCACACTTCCTGGTGCGGATGGACACGAGCATTGTGCATTCCCAGCCTTGTTTTTTGTTTCTCTCTGGACATTGTAGCTCAGTGAACATCTGAGCTCCAATGTTCAAAGAGAGGCAAAAGAAAAGGTCTGGGAATTCACGAACCTCATATTCCAATTCACTTGGTGCCGATGAGTGGTTTGTGGCAGACGAGTGCAAGGCTCTCGAATTTCCATCCTTTCTCCATAGACAATCTCTGTCCCATGTAGCCTGGTTGCTATCCAAGCTCCATTAGCCAGAGATGGCTATAACAAAAAGGGTGGAAGTTCGCGGACCTTACACTTGGACTCTAACTCACCTAGGGGTGGCGGACGACTAAAATGTTCGTTGAGTTCCATTTTCATCCCATATTCCTCTCTAACCCATGTAGCTCGATTGCTATCCGAGCTCCATTGGTCAGAGAGGGATATGGGTTTAAGGTGGGACTTTGCAAACATTCTACTCGGATGCCTATTTGTGCAATACAACCAGCAATCTTGACTCGCGAGTCGAGAATGACCGAACCATGCCTTGCCTAAGCATTGACGCTCCATTCCGGATCCCAATCTCGACTTGCGAGTGGAGATCTTGCATTATCTGCTATTGAATAGGAATTGGCAAATGGCTAGAAATTAGTGGATGACTTCGAATCCCCAAGAGACCGATGTGTGTCAAGTGATCCACAACGTTCTCTTGGGCATTTGAAGTATCATCCATTACTTTCCATTCTTTTTTCCAATTTCCATTCTCTAGCAGGGAATGCAAGAGAATGGTATGTGGCAAAATTCTCGACTCGTGAGTCGAGTATGTGACTGGACTATAATTCCATCCTCGATCTACATCGTTCTCTTGGCATGTCCTGTTCTCAACTCGCGAGTCGAGAACATAGCAAACTAAGGAAACGCGGGTCGAGAATTAGCCTCCACAAAGTGAACCCCTTGTGTCTCTGGGCAATGCACTATCCTTTAACTGCTCTTGGATTTTCTTTATGTAGGAGGTCTTCGATGGCAACTGCGAATACGTCTGTTCTTGAGGAAGATCCTATAAAGTTGGTCCTTGGCTTGGTTCGGCGCCGGGTGGCAATGAACATCAGGCGAATTTTGGACGAGTGCAGGAACCTAGATAACTTGTCCCTGACGAGGCTCCGGTTTGCAGAAGTAAGCTATGATCGCGTGTGCAGGCTGCAAGTCGAGTTGCGGCTGCTGTTTAACATTTTGGTCGTGCTTCCAGTTGCTGAACACCAGGAACTCGTTTCTGAGGCTCAGCTTGACATTAAAGCCGGCACCATGCACTATTTACTAGAGAGGCGCCGATACAGGGTTCATGTAAATTATGAAAACCTTGACTAATTTAATGTAGAAAAAAGCCTCTTCGTATTTGAATGCCCAAAACTTGAAATTGCAGCATTTATTGACTTGGATGGCACAGTTGCTCAGAAATAACCTCAGATGCATCTTTGTGTGTTTTGGGATGTCCACAGACAAAACAAGATCGACTTTGAACACTCGAAAACAAACAAGGAAGCATCTGGAAGTACTGCCGGGCAACCACAGCCATAGATAAAACAAAACCATTTTACCTACACTGAGTATAAACTATAAACAACAATGGAGATGTAGTACAGTAGTAGAGATGCTAACCTCTTCCCACAAACATTCTGTGGCCCAAATGTATTATCGATCCCTTCGCTTCTCCCAATGTATTTGCTTCTTTCGTCGGGCACATCAACAGTGCATCTGCTTGAATAACTTTCACAAGAGCGATCCTGCTATAGCCCGACTCCATGGCTTCACAATGAACTCGGCCAATGGAAGGCAGTTCATCCCCACTTATTTCCATTGCAGTCGATCAGCACAACTGCATGCAGATCAAACTAATTTATAGAGGCAGAGTTATAGGGGCAAGTAAGCTTAAGAAATTGATTATACCTCGGGTAGCACCATAGCTTCTGAGGTCGATGAGCGCTATGCAAGCGCCTTCTAAAACAGTCTCGTAATTGACGAGCGCCTTCGAGTTTGGATGCGCCGAACTGAAGAACTCTGGTGATACAAATGCATGAAATGTGGAAATCAGCCTTGTTAATCTCTCCTGTAAGTGACTGCAGTGTGAAGCGGGCTTCATCTAAATGGTTACTTGACAGTAAAGTAAATTTTAAAAGTATGTTTGGGTGGGGTTTGGAGACACGTGCATGGCACGTCCCAATCCATTGTTGCGTACATAATGATTGCTTCTCTTAATTTAAAAAAACATGTTACGTGTTGTGTATCCATTGGCCGCAATGATTACCTTTCATGCTCCTGTACAATTTACAGCTCCATCGAATTATTCAAACATCCCCTTTAGGCGGGTTAACTTTGTCCGTGCAATAAACTTAAATCATTGAATATTATACTTAAGAATAGTGAATGCATGAAGGTATTTATATGCTCGCCATTACATTGTTTTCATTCATTCTGCACAGTGACAAAAACACAAGGCCGGAGAGCTTACTAATGTATACACGGTCGGAGCACCTCGAAGGCGCCTGGACATGGCGAGCAAGGCTTCCAACAAGCGGTCGTCGGGGGAGAAGGGCGGATCGTCGGGGGCAACAAAGAGGTCGCGCTTGAAGAGCTCTGGTATGATTCACACCTTATTTTCTTGCTTGGTACAAACAATAATGTGATGCTTTGCCATGCCAGGTTTTAAGCCTGAAGATCTTACCCTCGACTACCCACTCCCATACTACACAATCAGGGGTGTAGAGACGGAAGAGCAAAACTTTTCACTGGATTGCTGGTGGTATGTAGAAGTAGCATCCACTGGTAAAAAAAAAAAGATCTCTATCTTTGGTCCAGAGAGAAGAAGTCATCTTCCGACAAATACAGAAAGGCCGGCGTTATGCTTTCTCTCGCATCAACGGAAGACTTGCGTTCTCTCAAGCTATTGATTGAGGATGTCCCAAAGCAGAAGTTTTTTACCACACTGCCACTATCTGTGATGAACTATGCCTCATCATGCATGAGGAAGCAGAAGGGAATGGATAAAAGGACAACGCCAGTAAATTGCCAAAATTTGGGTTGGACTGATGTAGAGGGCCTGCAAAAGGAAGGAATCATGTCTTCAGTGGAGCTTGGGATGGAAATTTCTAGAGTCAAAGACAAACTGTTCAATCAACGGATATACACTTCTAATGTATTGAAGAATCTGATGCACACTGGCCAAGGAAAGGAAATGGTAGTGTATGGCGAACCTCAACCTGATAAGAGGCCTATCAGCGAGGAGCACCATGAAGATGAGTCTGGTTTGGAGACAGAAGAGGAGGTAGCAAATTTGCAGATCTTCGAGGAGAACGAGGGGGTTAAGAAGATGCAGAGGGGGGCGCAGAGAATGGAGCATCTGGAACAATACTATCTGCTGGAGATTGGGCACAGGATGAAGGTTGACATCAATTGCTTGAAGCTGTGCACAGGGGAGGCAGTGCTATATAATCACAGGAAATTTAATGCCAATCACATGGTAGAAATTCTAAAGTCCATGATACGCAGCCCAATAGCAGATCCCATGCCTGCTGATGTCATTCCTTTCCACATGGCGATTGGTGCATTGCAGTCTTGGAGCCACGAGGATGACTTGAAGAGTAAACATGTGAAATTTTATGTTGTAGACGGGCAACATTCGGTCAAGGCAGCTCAGATACTACAGAAAGAGAAAGATGTCCCTCTAAAGATCAAGCAACTTTATAGCATGCGGGCCTGCAGGTTCTTATTGGCCAAATCATCTCCAATTGAGATGGCCAGCATCAGCCACTGTCAAAACACAATAGCAGCAAGTGTCAGCTACATCAGGTAATGTTCATTATTTCTAATTAGATTGTAAAGAAGGTCCTTCTCGACTCGGGAGTCGATAAATTTTTTCTTTTCAACAGATTTAGGAGTGTCTGCTCTCTCAACCCTTTTAGTCCCTGTTGTTTATGCATTTTAGCGGGATGCTGGGCATTCTCGACTCGCGAGCCGAGAAAGCCATGTGTGTGCTAAGTTATTGCATCCTGCATGTGTTCCGTCTTGCACTTTGGGGAGGTTGGGTTGTTTCTCGACTCGCGGGTCGAGAAACAATGCATCCTCCCCAAAGGCAAAGACGGAATACATGCTGCAAATACTTACATTTAAATTGCAACTGACATTTAACCGGTTTCACGCAGCCCATATTCAGACCAAATAATTCATGCAAGGTAGCAATGGAAGGCCCTCGGTTGTCCACCAAGACCTAGAGGAAATAGGGCACCATCCGAACAATGGAAAGTATTCGAGCGGCTGTGCAGATAAGTTCTCCTAGAAAGCCAACTAGATGATGAAGAAGATGAAGAAGGAAAGAAGAAGAAGACCTCAAGAAAACAATGGGAGTGCTTGTCTGATCAGTATAATCTTATTCTCTCCAGCGATGATGTGTGGGACAAGTGGACCCAAATCTGGACAATGTGGCAGAAGGGCCAGTTAAAAGACAGCAATGGGGAGCTACCTTAAAAAACCTGATCCTAAACTATTTGAAAAGCCATTCATGAAAAGAATCATGGGTCTGACAGATCTCGAGACAATGGAGCTGCAGAGTAAAATCATTGATGGTTCGATCCTACTGAGGAAAACCAGGCAATCTAAATTACAAGATGCCAAAGACTACAGAATAATGTTGAAGAGGGGTCGTGCTCTACAAGAAGGTATTACGGAGTTTTGCAACATGGTGTGTAATGAAGAGCAAGATTTTGAGTATTATAAGGAGAGAGCCAACTTAGATGAGAAGGACTTGAAGGAATTGAGTAGGTTATGCACCCCTTACGTAACTAGCAAGCTGAGGCGCAACGTGAAGACGGATGCATTTCCTCAAAGCGCACAGGGACTCCTTAAACGGAAGCTTGGCATGGGTGTTGTGCCCTTCAATGTGGACTCTAGCACCCCACCATTTCTGGTTACCCACGGCCACAAAGGCTTTGGTGGTCTACAATTGCGGGGCCCATGGAACTGTTCGCTATAAACATGATCGAGGATCCGAGTGTGTTCTATGAAAGGGCTGATCTAGACCAATGGTTTAAATTCTGCCTTGAGATGACAATTCTGGATGCTTTTAGCTTTGTTATATTTTGCATGCCCGGTCGACAAACTTCTGAGGTAACGCAGTGGGCCGATGACATTAACTATAACAACAGGGTCCTCTACGTTATCTATGAACTGGAGAGTGAATGCAAATTGGGACTGCCCAAGGGGCCGAGTTTTGCTAATATAATTACCATATTGGTGTCCCCATCGCCGCTATGTGACTTCAATGAATGGTGGTCCAGCCCAAACAGCTACGCCGACAAATTCATGGTGTCGAACCATAATCTAGAAGCTTGGAAGGGGGGCAAGTTCATGGAAGCGGTGCCCTTGTGGGACAGGATCAGCACAGATGGCAGGATAGGCCCTATCCACAAGATTCCAATATGGCCCCGGTGCATTAAATACTTCATCACTAGTTTGGTCGAAGAGAATCAAATTGTCTGCGAGTGGTACATGTATGGGCCCTTTGCTCAAGGTGCTATGCATAATGGAATGAAGCCAATTTCTACAGTCAGTGACAAGGAGTTGCTCGAACCGCTCAAGGTCTACTTTGAGCTCCTCAATGATTATTATGGGGCGAGGAGGGCAGGAAAAATAATTGATGTCGACGAAGAGGAGAAGCATTCTGAACAGGACGAGGCTTCCGATGACGCTTTGAAGGGGTTGGATCCTGATGCCGCCGACGCAATTCTCGACAACGTTCTAAAAAGGTAAGCACGCTGAAAACCTCTACATTTCTTATTGTCATTTTTCTCGACTTGCGAGTCGAGAAGCTCAACAACTAATCCCTTTCCCACCATTTCTCTTTATCAAAAACCTGATCGATACCAATTTGAATAGCCCATCTGCCTCCGAAGCCTCGACTTCAAATTCTAGGCTGTCTTCGAAATCTAGGCACTTATCCAAAACCCAGAGAACCAAGGATGATAAGGACGAGACTGTAGACCAATCGAATACATCTGATCCTGGCTCCAGAGGGGCAAGTAAGGTTCAAGCTAATGAATCTGATAAGTCTGGTGTCGTGGATTCTGACAAAAACCCCATTTAGGAATCTGCAAGAGAGCCTATCCTTGGGTTGGACTCGGAAGTGCTTAAAAGGTGGGAAGCAATAAAGATACCAACCTTGGACCCCAATGTAGATTACTGGTCTGAGCCCAATGATAGCAATTGGGATCCGAATGCAGGCAAGAAACTGGTAATATTTGACGTCAATGGAGTTTTGGCAGCTGTATATGACGAGGACCACGTCCCTAAGCTCAATACGAAGCAGAAGCCCAAGAGAACGGGCATGAAAGTTGTGTACGCACGGCCCCATGCCAAGGAGATGATCGAATGGCGCTTTGAACGTGGATTCGAAGTCGGCATTTGGAGCTCAATGGCAAAAGTCAACGTTTCTAAGGACCTCTCCTCCATTGGCCTATCCACTACACCGTTCAAATTTATTTTTGGAAATGAAAGATGTGAGCACCTTAATGGTCTAAGTCATGATGTCACAAATGGAAAGCCTATTATAGTGAAAAGGCTGCAAAGCATCTTCGAAGCACATCAAGAGTTTGACAAACAAAACACATTGATCATTGACGACAGCCTTTACAAGTGGTACAACTCGGATAACCTGGTTGTGGCCAAGACGTACAACCAGGAGAATTCTGAGACGGATAACTGGTGCATGCGCACAATATGTATTTTATTGGCTGAGTGCCGGTTCTCTATAAGGGTGGCTGACGTCCTCAATAGCTATCAAGAGCTCAAAGCAGTAGACGAGGAGAACAACAAGATCATGAAGGCCATGGACGAAAAGTACTATGGTACTTAGTCATAAAACCACAAATGTATATTGTTTTGTGTAAATTATCTGTTGAAATGAAATACTTTTCGCTTTCTCGACTCACGAGACCTCCCTGGTATAAACAGCAGCCCACTTCCTCTCTCTAGTGTCTGCTTGCCTATTCTGTGTGATCAGCTCTATATGACTCAAATGTGAATGGGGAGGCCACCTGACCCCATGCTGAAAATGTCTATCTCCATATAATGCCACTTCTTTCCAGAAGGAAGGGATGTCAATGTCAACAAAGTAAGGCTTGCCCATTGCTCCTCTAACATTTTCCATATATCCTGGGGAGGAGTTTTCAGTTAGAACTAGTAAATGGAATTTTAGAAACAAACAAATTATGATACCCCACAAATTCACCAAGCTGATCCCAAGACCTGTCATAGTTATCAGCAAAAACATTTCTGTGGGCAATAGCACACAATTCAATATCATATTTAACATGAATCTTAATCCAAGTCAAGGATAACCTTTTATGACCATAGAGGCACCTGTTTCTAGATTTCCATATGTTCCACAAGATAATAAAAGCAATTGAATTCTTGTAAGGATCATTGTTTTGAATGAAACTAATAATGGATGATTTATCATAAGTGCCAAAATGAGTGTCAAACCATCTCCAAAGAGAACTAAGCTTGGGACAGAAGAAAATATGTGATATATCTTCCACCTGGTTGCAACCCAGAGGACAGGCTGAGGAAAGACTCGAGTCCCTTCTAGCATAAAGGTTCAAGGAAGGAACACTTCCATTAGCAATTAGCCAGATAAAGTATGAGACCTTTCTTGAAGTATAGGAGTTCCAAACATTGCTAAAAAGGGATTTTACACTAGCCAAGTCTAAATTCCAAATAACAGCAGACTTGGTAGTTCCATCATTAATATTAAGATGCTCATAGATCTTCTTGACTTTGTACTGAGAACTTTTCTTGAGCAACCAGTCAATTCTACCCTCCTGTGGCAAGACAATCCTTCTATTTCCCACTTTGTTTTTGATATGACAAAATTTTTTTTTGTCAGAAGAGATACCTCTAACCTTTCTTTTCAAGCTAGTCCAAGTTATCCAATTTCCATTGCATCTCAAATCACTTAAGTAGTTGATGTTGAAAGAATTCCATTTTTTGTAGATATGAGATGTTTCAAAGCTAGAACATGGGAAGGGTGATCACTTAGATCAGGAGACCAAAAGATAGGCATAGCCAAATGCATACTGTCAACAGGAGTGTATCTGAAAGCAGAATAAATGTTATTCCATGCTTTCAAAATATTTCTCATTAGAGAGGACATATTTGAGGCCAAAGAGATTTCACAAAAGGCAGAATCAGGAAGACAATGCTTGACTGAGGGGTGACCTGCAGGATTGCTCTTTTCCAACCAATATCTAATAAATGGAGAAGCAGAACTATTAGAACCATTAAGAGCTTTCCAGACAAATTTACCTGCTAAAGCCTGAGCTTGCATATGGAGATTCTTACAAGCCAGACCTCCTTCCACTTTTTTCCTAGTAATGGTACTCCAATTAACCATGTAGTTCCCATTCCAAATGAATTTCCTTATAATCTTCTCTATTTGCTTATAAGTAGAGGCAGGAGCAACCAAGGCAGAAGAGAAATAAATGTGAGAACTGGTAAGAACCTGGTTAGCAATAACTGCCCTTCCTGCCAGAGAGAGAGAGAGAGAGAGAGTTCTTATATATATTTAGCTTGGCTCGAATCTTCTCAACAATAGGAGACCACAGTCCAGTAAGATTTGGATTGAGATATAAAGGCATGCCAAGCAGTTTGGTAGCTTCAGTAGTTTTGATAACCTTAATGTCTACAATCTGAGAATTAGGAATATCTCCAATAATGACACATTTATCCAGGTTCAAATAGACACCAGAGGCTGCACTGAAACTCTCGAGAATTTCCGTAAAGCACTTGATAGAGTTATTATCCAGGAAGGAAAATGTGTCATCTGCATATTGCTGGATGCAGATAGAATCATTTGATTCAGGAAGCTTTAGCCCGACAATTTCCCCTAGATTCTGATAATGCTTGATCACTTTGGTTAACAATTCAGCAACAACAATAA
>JAANSK020278069.1:0-11171 GCA_011763485.2 Isoetes engelmannii
GTACTCTTGCGGGATAAATTTATCCCGCTAGAGTTCTCAAGAACTCTTGCGGGATAAATTTATCCCGCTAGAGTCCTCGAGAACTATTGCGGGATAAATTTATCCTGAAAGAGTTCTCTTTCTGGATAAATTTATCCCGAAAGAGTTCTTTTTTGACGTAAAGACGTTGTTTTACAACCAAATTTGAGAACTTTTCTACTTAATTTTAGGTTAAATTTTCTTGTTTTTGTCAAAATTTCACTAAAAATGCTGTGCTTTTTTTGTTTTCAGTTCAAAGAAGGACCAAACTAGTCAAGCCAAGGGCAAGAACTTGTCGGACCCAATCATAATAGAAGAGGAGGCAGAGTTGTTTGAAATGACGACCACATGGTACGTGGTCCAGGGTGCTAGGCCCAGCAGACCGCGCGACGCCTTCCTGTTTCTGTATAAAAAGGAAGGCAAGGGAAAATTCAAGGAACGTGAATATTTTCCAACAGGGTTAATGTGCATTTGCAGACCTGGCGCCCAGAAGCACCTTGTGTACATTAAGACCATCAACAAAGATAAGGAGGTGGATTACATTCTGGAGCTAAACTATTTACGCGTCAGCATGTGCAAGACTGCCGATGTAAAGGAGTACATCACATATAACAATAAAAAAAAATTTGTAAGTTTCTTGTTTGTTTTTTCAAAGCACGGTATATATTTATACGCTCAGCAACTAATTATATTTTTTTTTGCTACAGGACATTGTGGACATTTTAGCTTCAATCACTCTTTGCGATGCAGAGACAATGGAAGTGGTAATGTGGTACCCAATACCCGTAGAAGAGGAAGCAGAAGTAAATTTGAGTGACAGCCCTCACAGCAAAGAAGACGAGGCTGAGGAAGAGGCTGAGGAAGAACCGGTTGTGGCGCCAAAGAGTAAAAAAAGACCTGCTGGTGTAGGCAGAGGCACTAAGCAAGGTGTGAAGAAGTCAAGAGTAACAAAGGCCTTGACCATTGGAGAATCACTTGAAGAAGCACAGAAGTTGCCTAGGGCTGACATCAAGGTAAAGGTGAAGGATAAGTCTATAGCTTTGCTGCAGCAAGTAAACGAGATCAAGCTACTGAAGCAGACAATGACCCTGTCTGTTAGCACAATTAAGAGGCCACCAAAGAATGAAGCAGGTGTCAGACCACTGCAAGTCAGGAAGCTTTATCCCGCACATGTGGCGATATTGAAGCAGAGAATGAGAAGAAATCCGCATGCCCATGTGTCTCCTCTTGTTGTGATGGTAGACAGGGAACAGTGTCATAAGCTAGAGGATTTTAATCCGGCAGAATTTGACGAGTACACCTACATTGTCATTGGAGGAACGCACAGCTACAAAGCAAAAAAGGAGCTACGTAAAGAAGAAGTAAATAATCCAGTGTAGAAAACAGTAGAGGCACGCATTTATGTTGGTCTTACAGATGAAGAAGCAAAAGTCATTGCAGTGAGCCACAACATTGACAATGACTTCAGAATGAAAATGAGTCTCATAGATTAGATAAGGTTTATGCACAGAGAGTTTGAAGAGTTCAAGATAGAACATGGTGAAGACTTTAAGAAGCAGAAAAACAAACTGCAGCAGCTTCGTGAAGCTTGCGTTACAGAGTGCTGCCTAAGTTATGACAGCGACAAGTCACCAAATATGGTTGTGAAGCAGTACGATAACTATTTTCAGCTTGCCTTCTGCGACGGTTAAGTAAGCATTCCTTTTTGTCCTTCAATAGTAGTTCTAGCTTTATCCCGCTCGAGAACTCTTGCGAGATAAATTTATCCCACTCGATAACTCTTGCGGGATAAATTTATCCGCCAGGAGTTCTCGATAAATCCTTCGAGTGGGATAAATTTATCCGGAAGAAGTTCTCGAGAACTCCTTCGGGATAACTTTATCCCGCTCGAGCACCCGAGAATTTCAATCTCGAGAATCCTTTCGGGATAAATTTATCCCTCAAACAATCTTCAGAGACGAACTAACTTTTTATTTTGTTGTTATAGGTTAGGGACTTGCAAGAAAGAATATTTACAATGTTCGAGGAAGGGGAATTAAAAGATCAAGCCAGTGGGTCAAATAAACCTAAGAAGGGTGCTGAAGTGAAGGTAAAGAATATGAGTATTGTTCCCTGGACACACGTTCAAGGTTTGAAGAGCAAAGAAATTTTGATATGTCTACTGGAAAAAGTTGTGGCCAAGGAATTCACCCTGGAAGAAATGGCTAAAGAAACAAAAACGTTAAGTGCTACTACACAGAACATCCTTTTAATGCACTAAAGCTTTATTGAATTCTTGCAGCCAAAAAGATATCATCACTTGCCAAGGAGAGCTCATGAAGGCACTAAATTCGGATAACTGGGAAACCTGCAAAGAATTGTACCCAGCAACAACAGCAGATAATGTGATACGAGAACATGCTGTCAACTTCAGTAGATGGGTAAGTACTAAAAGCCTTTCTCAAAAAAATGTACTGTACTGACATTGCCTTTACAGAACAAGAAACAAGGTCTACCTTTGGGCTTCTTGAACCTTGTACATCGGGCAAAAGAGGAAAGGCAAAGACTAAAAGCCATTGCCCAAGGAAAAGAGATGGCAGGATCGAGTGCAGGGACCAACTATGAAAAATTCACACTTTTTGAGCAAGAAGGCCTATACCAAGTTTTACATGGTGACGGCACCAGGTTGTCAGGCCTTGTTGAGAAACAGAATTTTACATTGGCAATAGCAGACATTCCTTATGGCTTCAAAATCAAAGACAGTACGTTTGATGATGAAGCATTTGGCTCAGTGCAAGTGAAACAATTTTTGGAAGGCTTCAAAGAAATATCTATGTCCCCTAATTGGAGGGTTATTATTTTCCATTCTGACTTGCAAACACTATCAGTGCTGAAACCAATGGACCAGATCTGCAATGCTGGCTTTGAAAATTGCATCTGGTAACTCTTGCACCCTAGCTGTATAAATTTATCCGTTCGATCTTCTTACATCTGTTTTAGCTTACAGGCTTAAAACAAGGGTGAAGGGCCATGGTGGAGGACCAAGATTAGTCAGCTGCTTTGAGCATTTTCACATTGGATTTTACAACATAGACACAAAAAAGACCATGGCGCACTTTGACACTGTGGGAGGACCAAATCTCCCTACCAATGCCTTCCAGTTCCCAGCTGTCCTGCAAAAATTGAGGGATCCGCAGAGACAGGGTGACATTGTATCCCATTACCAGAAACCCCAGAGGCTGATCAACAAGTTGATTCAGTGGTTCTCACACCTTGGGGACTGGATTTTAGATGCTTTCTCTGGTTCTGGAACAATTGCAGCGTGTGCCTTGAAGTCTGGAAGGAATGTTGTTTCTGTTGATATTGACGAAGATAAAGTCAAGTTTATCAGAACAAGAATCAGTTCAATAGAGTCCTTCCAAGACAAAAACGAAGAGCTGGGTGCCGAGTGCTGCTGGGAAGGTGAAGGCCACTTACACAGAGGTGCAGCCTCCAACAACAGGAAGACGTGATGACGAGGCCGAGTTCGTTGAACTCGAGGCCATCGAGCCAGTGGCTCCAAAGGAAGCTGAGGAGCATCTGGAAGCTGGAGCCCAACGTACTGATGTCATGTCCTCACAGGAAGAGAAGAAGGGCCATGAAAGCCCTACTGACTGGGATGATCCACTTCCATAGTGGAAAAAATTATATGCAATGTAACCTTTTTTATTTAATATAATATGACTTTTTTATAATTACCATTGTAGTCTTCTATATCTTAAATAACTGATAATTTATTATTCACAAAGTACTGAATTATTGTAAGCAGAGGCATCTCTTCATTTCTGATGTAACACCTCCACATTACAAAGCACTGAGTTATTGTAAACATTCTACCTTTTGGCCCCAACATTTTTTTTCTATTTCAAGAAGTGCTTCTTTGTATTTTTTTGGTCTGGCAGAACTGTTTATCCATAATTTTGGTAGCATAAGAAGTTGTTTTTATGATTTCAGCACCAAACTTGAAAACTCTTTTCCTTACATCCAGTGGTGCATATCTTTTATTTGGTAATGTAAATCACCAAAGTTCTTTTTGGCCTTCTGGGGTTGTTCCTTTATCGAAAAACTAGGGCTCTTTTTATACATGCTTTGATTATCTTAGAACATTTATAAAAAAAAAAAAAAAAAAAAAACATGTTTTTAGAGGTAATTCTGCATTGTCTTGCACTGCAAACACAAAAATGCCTCAAATTTGATACATTTCAAAATGCTTCCAAAATTTTTGAGGGAATCTTTCAAACGCACTTCTTAAATTAGTGCGTTTCAATTTAAACTCTGTTAATGCTAGAGTAAATCCAAGGTCATCCTATCTTCCCTTCGTGTGTAGTATGTCATAATTCATTTCACACCAATTCAGGGTGCTCAATGATGTCCATGAACCTTATATAAGAGCTAGCTTCTGGTCATCTTACTTAGCTTTTTCTTGCCTTTCAAGATAATGTCTTACTTAGCTTTTTCTTGCCTTTCAAGATAATAACACTCCATCTAAGATCAATACGTCCAACCTCATTACAAAAGCTATAAACATGGCATTCTCTTCCATAGTGACCTCTTCCTTTGCATCGGAGACGTGGCATGCCTCAACTATGCACGAATTCATTAGTTTGGAGAGAATAATAGAATTGCTAACTTGTTCGAGCTCAAGATATTTTCACCTTGTTATAGTAATTACTTTTATGAGTGATCTTACCACAATAGAGACAATTAGCGTAGATTGTACTTGGTACAGTTGAGATAGTAGTAGCAAAAACTTGGTTAATCGGGAAACTCATCTCAGAAAGTTGTTTGGTGGCTTCCAACAAGGCCTCAAACATCTTGGACATTTCTGTCTTGGCTTTTGCTACTTGAGGGTCTGGCTCCTCAAACTTAACCTTCTTTTCTTGCACAAAAAATTTGGTTAGACTCAACATCCCAATTAGAGTGAATACATTCATGTAGATATCTGGTAGAAGTCTCCTCGGGTGGAGCAACAATAGAATTAGCAGTTTTAATGGCTTTGGTAAAAGCTTGTGTAAGAGTCTAACTTCTCAACTTTTGAACTCTAAGAATCTTTTTGTAGACCTTGCATCTTAACTTCAAACTAGAGTTAAGAAAGTTACCAGATGAATTGTAGGAGTATGAGCTTGTCCCTCTTATCATTTTACAAGTTATGTGTTGAATCCCTCAACATATTGCGGAATGCTTTCCCCAACATGCATTCCAAGCTTCTATAACTTAAAGATTAGTTCTTGTGGTTCAGAGGTCACACTAAACCTTTCAGGGAACCTTATAAAACTATCATCCAAGTCTTTATAGCAATACCAGTCACAAAAGCGAACCAAAAATTCTCCTTTAAAGGATTTTGTGAGCACCTACACTTTGCCACTTTTCTTGTAAGCATTTTTTAAGGAATATTCATCAACATCTTAATGAAAGCATTAGCATCTATAGAAGATTCAAAAAATGATGATCACATATACATGTTAACCTTAATATGGTATGTCATACTGTTAGTTGCTGGTAATGCACTTGTTAAAGCCATCGTCTTGGTCTGAGGATCTGTTGTAACGTCTGCTTGCTCAACTTGATCTTGATTTTTCCTACTAGGAGCCATTGAGTTGATCCCTACCAGTTGAGAGATCTTAGTATGACCTTTAAAATTTTGATGGAAATTCTGGCTTCTTACCAACACAAGTCAGTCTCATACAAGGAGTGATGGTTTGGATTTGAGATCATTTAGGGTGATCAATTCAAGTAGCAAATCTTGTCGCTGAAGCTAGCTTACCAAAATAATCTTTTGAGTTTAGGGATTCTTTTGAGACTGTGGAAGATGGAGGAAGAATCTTGGAGTGTAAACTTGTCAGAACAAATGCGTCATATTTTAGAGAATTTGGAGTTGATTTGATATGGTAAAGTTTAGATCAAAGTTGATTAAATTCTTGGTCAATGGATAGTCAACTAGTTGATTGAGAGGAAAGATCTCCACTTGATTTGTGAATACTTTCAGAGTTGGTATAAACTGGGAAGTTGCTCGAAAATTAGTTGACTATAAATTTGCAGTACAGAGTTTTGGAAATATAGTCTTAAAGGTAGTACGAGCTTGGAGACTATATTTTTCATGACAGACAGACAGACAGACAGACAGACAGACATGTACTTGAAACATTATGGTTTCATCCAAGTTCAAACTGGAGACCTATATGTAAGACTAACATGAGAACCAACATTGATGAAGACATCCTTCTCCAAATTCCCAAATTTTAAAAATGTGAAGGGATAAAATATCAGAGAATTTCAAATATCAACTAACATAGACGAATATACATAAATCAAGAGAGTCTGAGGTCATTCGATGATGAGAAACATCAAGAAAACTTTTGGAGTAGTGCAAAATGCTTCAAAGACGAGCGACATTTGACTTCAAAATTGGTTTTTCCTCTTGTTGTCCAGAAGTACCTTCAATTTCCCCCCAAAATTTTTGTTATACCTCAGTAATAAAATACCTCGCAAAACCAAAAATGATGATCTTAACTGGCCCAAAGAAATCCATCGATATTGCCAATTTTAGATTACAGACAAAATTTCTCCAGAAGATATACCCCATAGACCTGATGAAAAAACGCTACCGGAGGATTATTATTCAGGGAATTATTATTCATGGACAAAAGCTACTAAGTTGCTCCATCCACGAGAATACAAGCCGCATAAGTGTACACTGTAAATATCAACTAGACACAATAAATAATATGAACATAATAACAAGATGAAGGGGATAAAGACCCATGAGAGCCCATTACCTCAGATAAACGGGCCCGTTTATCTGAGGTAATGGGCGAGCAGGGGTGTTTATCCCCTTTAACCAGCAGGCCCCAACTGTTATGTCCACAGCTCGATAATCACAGGTTTGGAAGCTCCACAGCTCGGTTATCACAAGTTCGGGACGTCCATCATACAGGAATCCGTTTATCACAGGTTCAAGAAGTTGTTTATCACAAGTTCGGACCATTCCAGCCAAAATACTTCTGATTGCTGCATTGTTTCAGCCGATTCTGCCTTATCATGAGCCTGGAATGGATGCTCAGGATTGTACGATGAACTAAACTTGGTGGTTAAAGCTAAATCAACAAAAACCTAAATAGTCAGCATAGAACATGACCAAAAAATAATAATAGTACGAGGCGTAATGACAAGATAGTCACCACTCAACATGACCAAATAAAAATGTTTTTCCACTTCCATTGGCCTAGTGCTTTGCTGGATTTGTTGCAGCAAAAAGGCATTTCTTAGAAACGGCGATGGCCAAGGACAGTTATAATGCTTCTCAATTATTTCTACATGCTGCCGCGAACATTTCTCTTTTCAACTTTCGTCGGCAAAGAGGTATGTGACCAAGTGGCATGTCGTAAAAATTGCGTGTTCTTCTTCTTTATTGATTCACTTGTTGCTTTTATTTATTTGGCTTGGGGGCTAACGAACATATGGACATTCAACCTAATAGAAGACATGTGACTAGTTCTCCCCTATATATCATGACTTAAGGTTTGAGTTATAGTGAAGTTTTCCTGCTTAGACAAATATTTCACATCATGTCCCAATATAATCTTCATGATAATCTATTTAGTGCATCTTGATGCCGCATAACTCTATCGATGTCTCAAAGCATACTTAAGTAACGTTGCAAAGCTCCCTCAACGTAGGTTTGGTTTCATATGGATTATCCCAACTTTTTTTTTTTCAAGGCACTTTAAGTGATGTCCCAATATAATCTTCATGATAATCTATTTAGTGCATCTTGATGCCGCATAACTCTATCGATGTCTCAAAGCATACTTAAGTACTGCTGCAAAGCTCCCTCAACGTAGGTTTGGTTTCATATGGATTATCCCGACTTTTTTTTTTTCAAGGCACTTTAAGTGATGCCACATTTGGCTCTCTCAACGTAGCTCTTTTTTATGTTTTTCTTACAATAGCCTACTTCATATATGTCAATCTTAAGCTGTTGGTTTTAGTTTTTGTTTTTGTTTTCTAATTTTTGGTTTATATCATCTCTAGTGTATATATCAATAAGGCAGTTTGATTAGTTTTGAGTTTTTGATTGATTATACATTGGTTGTGAAGTATACGACGAAGTTAGGAACGAGAACGTTTTGAATGTGTATAAAGTGGTTCTAAATATATATTGAAGTTAATCATCATAAGTTCCTGTCTTCATGTGCAGCGCAAATGTATAATAACACAATTTTAGGATAATAAATCTAATCTGGGTTTCAATTTTGTTAAAAAATTTCCATGAAAGTATGAAACGTGGAAAATGGTCCTCTCACTTCCATTGTTCACATTTATAGAATTGTTATTTGATACAGGACAGTGGAATTTCATCTGGAGGCAGCACAACTTGGTACATCACTTGCTGGACTGGCACTTAGAGCACACATATCAGGTGAACTCATCAGTATTTAAGCTTGTTATTACAGCCTCTACATGCATATTACATATCTCACATAGATATCTACAGTTGCACATGTGGACAGCCATTAAATCTTCACATTCGTATGCTCTGAAGAACGGCATGCTGAATCCCGATTAAATTCCTACACTTCCAGGACAAAACAACATACCTACTCATATCTAACTGCCAGAAATACATAGTCTTCGTCAAACGCTTAAAAGGCACTGACAATTTTCCTTTGCTAGCACGCCTATGTCAGGATAGTTGAGCGACTTGTGTGAATGCTGCTACACCATCTGTAGAGGAGGTCCAGCTTGCTATGAGGACAGTCTATGAAAACCTATGTGGCAAAGGCAAACTTGTGTCAACAGGATACTCGTCAAAAGCTTCATAGTCAGAGGATGCACACAACATGCCCATGCAAAGCATATGCACAAAAGAAAGGAGCAGACTTTATCATGTTTCCCACTGAGCAGCTGAAGAAAAGAAAAGAGAATAGCTGACGGAACAATATTGATTCCAAGGAAAATATTATGGCGTCGTTGATGACAGATCCACACATGACTTTCGATCCTCAACCCTAGTTGGAAACTGGATCTTCCCATTTCACCCTACCAAAACCTATATCAAGAACCAAGTGCATGTTATTGTAGGCTGAACGTTTTGTGTAGCAATGCCAAGCAATGCATCAGCCAAGTTTCTCAAAAACAATCAGTAATGTCATCTAGACATCTGAATGCTGGCAAAACATTCCAAGATTGCAGTGCAAAACTCAGATGTGGATCACCAAAAGTAGAAGATGCAACGAGAAAACAAAGATGCCATGTTATGAAAGTTCAGTAAGGATGCATTCCAAAAATGCTGAAACAGCTTAGACGCAACTATCTGGGTTCAAATAACAAAGGGCTTCTTTTCTTTAGTTTTCTAGCTCAATGACCAGGAAGTATTTCCAAAAGTCTATATTCTCTCATGTTTCAATATAAATTATGTAGAATAGCGTAGTATGACTTACCTCAAAGCCTGAGATATCACAGTACTTCTTTGAAGGGTACATTAAA
Organism: Isoetes engelmannii; assembly: GCA_011763485.2. Classification (NCBI taxonomy): domain Eukaryota; kingdom Viridiplantae; phylum Streptophyta; class Lycopodiopsida; order Isoetales; family Isoetaceae; genus Isoetes; species Isoetes engelmannii. The sequence goes on from JAANSK020278069.1 coordinate 9,523, forward strand.
GGAGCCTCAATATTAATGTGTAGAAGCCAAATTTATCAGTAATAAATACCCATCCCAGCACATCAAATTATCACTAGTATGCCCTCCATGTGGCAACAATATCAACATTCAGTAAAGAAGGCTAATTTTACATAAGCAGAACCTTAATAAAACCTATCTAACTAATATTCAAGACTTGTTCTGCGAAAATAAATTGCATCTATCAACAGCCCATTGCTCTTCATAAGATCGCACGAAATTAGCATGTGAAAGAAAAATTCCAGCCATGGCAATCATCATAGATATTTAACAAAAAGAGCATGCTCTTGAAGATAAACATCTTAGACTAAACAAAACCATAGTGCAAGCAGTCCATCGTAGTAGCACAGGAAATGAAAACCAGAGCTGCAAGTTCGAGATGTAGATCTTGCATGCTCCCCCTCATCTGCTCAGCTACAACAGAGCTTACCTCTAACATCCAAGGAGCAACATTATGTCCACACGCAATTTCCAAAAATCCAGGAACCTACACACCGTATCCGATAATATAAGCAAGCAACGATGGCAGCCAAGCCAAGGATATTTGAAGAGGATAGAACCTGCACAAAACATGATAAGCAATCGGAAAGCTTTACCTGCTTTATTGTTGACAAAATCGCTGCATGATCCTAATCAGGAGCTTCCTCAGAAGCCATCGAAACCTCCGTCCATTTCTACCTCAGTCATCAAAACCTGCTTATCGCCAAGAGCAGGAAGAGATTGTGCCAAGAAAAAAAACGTAGCATTGAAATTTTTTTCTGTCTGAGCTATTATGGCAGCAGATTTAAAAAACGGATCAAATCTGCTTTGCTGAAGATGGATGAAAAACTAATACGTGTCAGTTTTTTAGGCAAGAAAAACATCAGAATATCCAGAAAGCATCTTGCCTATAAGAATTATATAGTTTAGATGGTAGGCATGTCCTGCACTTAGAACCTACAAGGTCAAAAGAACTTGAGCACCTTGAACCAAGATCATGTTCTCAAGACCTTGTATTTTTCATGTATTAGAGTTGTATCGACAGCCTTCCGGACTAAAATTGAAGAACGAGATACAACAATCCAGTAACAAATGAACAAGCGAGATGTTATGATCTATCTTGGACCCAACCATGAGCTTCTTTAAGACCTCTTAGTCCAACAGATAGTGAGACATGAACTCTTATATATATAATTCAGATTAACAAATCTTATTTCACAGTGCATTATTAAATAACTATCCTTTGAATCTTTCATTTATGCACTAGTTGAACCAGCTATTAAATGATCTCACATCTAACTTCAGATTTTACCCTACTCCTCCACTTCAGCCACAATCTCCTTTATTAATTCTGCTTTGTAATCTTCAAAGTATCCAGGATGTTTTCTAACAGTCCCGTTTTCAACAACCCATATCTCACTGGTCTCCTGATTTTCACAGACCCTTGATATCAATCTGGAATCATGACTCACAAGCACAACACCACCAGTAAACTCATCCAATGCATCTGCAAGGGCATCAATACTCTGCATGTCCAAGTGATTTGTGGGCTCATCAAGAAGCAGAATATGAGGCCGAGACATTGAAATTGAAGTAAACACTACCCTTGCCTTCTGTCCACCAGAAAGTTTCACAATTGGTGTCAGATGATT
>JAANSK020278080.1:0-11171 GCA_011763485.2 Isoetes engelmannii
ATCATCAAAAATTGTTTGAGTTACCTGATGCAATGCACGGCAGTTCATGGGAGACTGCTGGAACGACGAACCTGCTACAACGATGGCCATACATGAACGAAAATAGCCGCAGAGGCGAAGAATACGGCGGATAACGGGTGCAAGTATACGGCGGATAACGGGTGCCGACAATAAAATAAATTCGCTGTAATTTTGCTGGATTGGCAACGAAGAGAGAACGGGCGGACAAAAAATAGGTTCAACTCAGGTGGCATTTATTGAGCTTCCGGTAACAAAGGTCAACTTTATATTCAATATATAAAAATTAGAGAAAAGCATGGAAGAAGCAGAGTTTTCCTATTTATTTCCGCTGATAAATCTCTTCTCAAACTAGGTGTGTTATCCTCGGCTCGTTGGCTACCCAGCATAACAAGCCTGCCTAGTTTTTGTTGGCTGGAGGTAAACAGGAAAACTCTGTTTTGTCAAAGCAGCATCAGAAGGAAAAGAACATGAAGGACGGGGATGGTTGAAGGAAAAGAACATGAAGAACTTCACATATAGCCTCTCCCCTAATGTGTCAATAATATAGCATGTGTCCTGCTCCATCTTGAGGATAAAAAGTGGTCATTCCAGCTAATAATGTAGACACCAGGTCCATCGTTATGAATTTCATCCCATATCTTATCAAACGACATGGCTTCTTATAGAAAATCCCAAGAAGAGACTAATCCATCTGGTTGGAAGAATCCTATAAATGACTTTTCAGGAACAACGCATAATGGTCTCACATCCGCTTTTAAAACAGTATCGAACTTCAAATTTTGATAGGTATCCAAATCTGACGCCTACCAAGGCAGAGTTTGATATGATGATACGGGATGGTTCAGCGGACTGGAGAAAGTTATGTGAGAAAGATGATCATAAAGAGTTATTTCCTGATCTCCGCTTTAATCTCGATACTGTTTTAAAAGCGGCTGTGAGACCATTATGCATTGTTCCTGAAAAGTCATTTATAGGGTTCTTCCAACCAGATGGATCTTCTTGGGATTTTCTACAAGAAGCCATGTCGTTTGATAAGATATGGGATGAAATTCAAAGCGATGGACCTGGTGTCTACATTATTAGCTGGAATGACCACTTTTTTATCCTCAAGATGGAGCAGGACACATGATATATTATTGACACATTAGGGGAGAGGCTGTATGAAGGATGCAGTCAGGCGTATATTGTGAAGTTTGATAGATGTGGGGACAACTAAGTAGGTGGTGGCCTACTTTAGTGGCATCTATTTGTTTTTCCCCATGGCCTAGGGCCATCTTAATATCATCCCCAACCTCCAGATTGGCGAATTTACGTTGTACCTTTACCAGGTCTGTTTCTTCCGTTTTTGTTTTTTTTTTTCTTTTTTTTTTTTTTTTTGCCTTCATATTTTTGCATGCAACCTTAACCTTAAGGGCCATCTTTAGTATCGTAACCTTAAAGAAAATTTCCTGAACCAGCTATGTAGCTCTGTACCAATAGAAGTTATTGAGCTTTTTCTATATGTTCTTTTCCTTTTGATGTTGCTTTGCAGGAAAAGAGCTTCCAAGAGAAAGTTTAATAAAATTGGAGAAAAGCAGGGAAAGAAATAAAGTTTTCCTTTTTACCTCCAGCTGATAAATCTGTTCTCAAACTAGGCTTGTTACATATATTTATCAGCTGAAGCTAATAAGTAGGAACATTATCAGCTGAAGCTAATCACGTAAGTAGGAACAGATTTATCAGTTGGAGAACTAAATAGGTGGTATCTCTTTGGTTTTCCGCATGGCCTGGGGTCATTATTATCATCCCCAACCTCTGGATTGGCAAATTTAGGCTGCATATTTGCATATTTGCTAGGTCCGTTTCTATTCCTTCCCCTTTTTCTTTTTTGTCTTGCATGCAACTCAATCTCATTGTTGCTCTGGTAGCACACTAGTTCCTTAGCAATGTTGACTCGAGTTCGAGACCGTCCAGAATCGCACTCGGTACTGTTGGGGGTGAAATCCCAACAGACACAATGTAAGGTGGTTGGGTGCAGGGCCCAACCAGGAAATTTAGTGTAGTGAGTGGTCACATGTTCAGTTGGATGTTGCCTAGTGGTGTGACATTAAACCATCCATCCATCTATCCATCCATCCATCCATCAATTTCTTGTTATGAGTTTTTTTTATCCTAAGTAGATCTTGAAGAATTCCTACATCTACTTTTTAGGGTATGCTTTAACTAGGTTATAAGCATGTCAAAGATGAAAGCCATATATCATTTATATGTGTTGTTGTCTGTGTTATTTTGTTATTATTTTGAGTTATTGTGCTAGATGTAAAATTGCGTAGAATGATATTTGTTGTTTGGTGCCCTTCAGCTGCTTGCATCATGTGGTGGTGAGCTTCAGATGGCTACAATGGGGGGCTACAAGTTCAAATCTTAGAGTGATCTCAATCTTAATTCCAACTGAAAAGAATGATACTTGTCCTTGGAGCGTTAGTCTTGGACTAATGAGCTATATTTACATATCTGGTAGACCATCGTACTTAAATGTTTTGTATCTGGCCTATTGTGGAACCCATTCCAATAAGGTCGTGTGCCCTGTTTTTGCTATCGATAGAAAGAAAAAAAAAAAAACTAGCAAAAAGGCTCAACATGAGGCTTGCACAATTTTAGGCTTAGATTTCATTTCTAATTAGGAAAGCAAGTAGGGGCATTTTTATTGGGAAACAACAAGAAACAAGCTAAGGGAGGTATTTAGCTCTTCCAAACTGCAAAGGACTTATTTTTTGTACAATAGTCCATATTGCCATTGTTAAATTTTTCATGTTGTTTAAGGGTTGAGTGATGGAGTTATGCATGGGCTTGTTTTTTGTGTGCAAGATTTATACTTGAAAGTGTTCTTGGAATGGTGGACATTTTGCGATGCTCTAACTACTTGCCTAAGCTTGGGGAGTTTTAGGCTTAGATTCAGTTTTGCATTTGCTTAGGTTTGATTAGTGAAAGTATAGTAGCCATTGAATAGAATATGCATTTGTAGTTCGACACCTTTTAACTTTGACTTATTAAAGTTTCTGCAAGGTCTTGTTTATGAAGGATTGTTTAAGATTTTTTTTTCCATTTGACTCCAAATATCCTATACACAAGCATCAAAATCTCTAAAATGGCACAATTTTTGTTCCCATAGACCTAGACTCCTAGATTATTCAATACCATATTTATAACATGGAGTCAATAATCCCATGTTGGCCAAATTTACCTTATTTCAGTAGGCCAGCTGAGAAACTAGTCTAAGATTTAATGCCACAACTATTTTGGCTGAGGTGGAGGTGCTATATGGATCGCCACATTAGATGCATATAGAATCTGGAAATATGTAGGACTTTAGCAATGTGTAAGTTCCAATATGATAGTCATAATCTCAAATTGCATGTTGATTTCTTCCTCACAATCTTGTATGTCTTTTAAACATTTATTGCACAAGAATTTCTCACAAGAATACCCTTACAAGAATTTTTAAGAAGAAGGCGATTAGTTTTCAAAGAAAAACATTTGGAAAATATAACTGTTGTTATATGTCAAATTCACTATGCCACTCTTTTATATCCACCCGTATGAGGAACTTGACATGGTCATTTATAATGTTATACCATTTTTAAGTCCACTTATACGAGGCCATGACATAAACTATATCTTGCCTTCTTCCGTCCACGTTGTTTCACCACTGTCACAAGCATACAAGCATCTGAACAAATGTAAAAAAAACTCTACTACATTGAGTGAGGATATCATTAAAAAACGGAGAGCACGATTTGCAGTAGAGGTACATCAGGTCATTATGGTTTAGCATCAATGCCAAATTTCTTTGTGCGTTCTTATTGTTGTCCAAATGAGGTGAATTGCAGCACGCTAGAATCAATCTCCTTATGTGGTTAATAAAATTACGCCCAAAGGTTGACCGTAATAACACAAGGTAAAGAAGTACAATTATCAACTCTGCATGTATTTAAAGCTACTAAACTGATTGCCGAAACTGTAATCCTTGGATTCATCATTGGAAAAGATGTACAAGGATTGCTTGTACAACATACTGTGCTAGCAAAACATGTTTACATCTGATGAGGCATCTATTCAATGTGAGATGATGGCTTACGTGTAGGAACAAATCAATTCTCTTTTCCAATGCAAGAACATAATAAGAATATTGTTGTCAATCAAACAAACTTTTCATGTTGTTATCTCTTTACAGGAGCGGTAGGAGCCCCTCGCTGCACCAACAACGCAACAGATGAGAATTTAATGAGACTACTAGTGCATTGAAGGTTGTTTTGGCTGATTCTTTACATAAAAACAACAAAAACCCTTAGGCAAAAGATGCTACTATAAGGAAGCTAAACAGAATTTACAATAACATATTTTAATATTCCAGGTCATCGTCATCATTCAGCATAATAGGAAGTCAATAGGAACAACCAAGACATTTCTCATTAGACATCAGGACTGGCATTAAAAAGGGCAAACCTCTTGTTCAATTCCTGGAGTCGATGGCCAACGGTCTCAACATGTTGTAATAGGCTTAGAAGATTTGCACGAGCTGCTAAAAACAACATTCATATTTTATAAAGGTAGCCTACACATAAGGCAACCAAGGGAAGTAAAGCATGTGAATGCAAACATTTACGTGTTTTATCGAAATTCACTGTTGAGAAAATGGAACATGAGCGATGCTTCCGGCTCTGGATGTGCCAGTAATGCCAAGCACTCCTAGTAGCTTGGTTCTTTGTTAAATGGCTATGAAGGTTGAATCCAAAGGTCTATAAATTAAACCCATCGTAATAAAGTTTTTCCCATCTTTGGTATAGTGATAACACAGTAGTCCTAGAACATGTATGTCTCGAGTATAAACCCGTCCTGTAGGCATTGCCCGCTGTAGGATCCCCGTGGACCCGTGGACGTTAAAAACAACATCTATCTATCTATCTATCTATCTATCTATCTATCTATCTATCTATGTATGTATGTATGTATGTATGTATGTATAAAGTGGGTGCTTCCGTGGGGCACCCTCCCCTATGGTTAACGATTGTTTTACTTTAAAGGTCTATCCCAAAAGTATACAAGGTGCTCAAGAACTGAGACATAAAATCATGAATCACTTGAACTGTTGCTCATTGCCGCTTCCTCCTTGTTTTGATATGAAAGGTCAGCAGCTAGTGCTTCTCATCAGGCAATTTGTCGTCCACCTTCATCAAGATGAATTAAATGCAGGTAAGTGACTATGTCTTGCGTTTTCCTTAGTCTTTGGACGCTGATTATCCAGCATGATTATGTCCATGGATGAAAATTTGGAGCAGCAAGATGGCATTATCCAGGATTGGGAATAGCCATGTGCCTATAACCAGAAACAGTGCATATCTCTTTTTGCAGGAATGTGAAATATCGAAGGATTTGCAATGTGGCAGAGGCGTGCAATCCCTTATGGCTCAAAGTGGACTCGATTTAATTTCTGTTCTGGGTGACCATCTCATTAGGTTGTTTGAGTATCATGGAAGCTTAATTGAAGCAAATCAGACATTTCACAAGGTTGGAACACCAAGCACATTCACATGGTCTGGAGTTATTTTGGCAAATGCTAAACTTGGGAAAAGTGTCATATCCCTTAATCTGTATTACAAAATGCAAATGTCAGGGATGAAGAATGACAAATATGTGTATGTTGCATCCTTAAAAGCATGCACAACTGCCAAAACACTTTTACAGGGCAGAGCAATCCATGATCATATCATAAAAAATGATTTACAACATGATGTTATAGTGGGCAGCACACTGATTCATATGTACTGCAAATGTGGGAGCCTGGATGAGGCACAGAAAGTGTTTGAGACATTGCAAGCTAGAGATCTTGTGCTATGGAGTGCATTGATCACAGGCTATGCCCAACGTGGAAATGGCCAAATGGCGTTAGAAATATTTGAAAAGATGCAACAAGAATTTATACTACCAGACGGCATCACATTTTTGAGTGTCTTGAAAGCATGTGCAAATTTAGGAGAAATAGAGCAGGGAAGGATCATTCATCAGCAGGTTATTCAAAGTGGAGTACAGCTCGACGCCATGATTCAGAATGCCCTCATCGACATGTATGCAAAGTCTGGGGCCCTAGAGGAGGCACAAAATGTGTTTGAAAATATGACAAAGCGAGATATAATTTCTTGGAGTGCATTAATCGCTGGATTTGCACAACGCGGGGAATGTTCTCTGGCCCTGAAACTTTTTGAAAAGATGCAAGTTGAAGGCATAAAACCGAATGTCGTATCGTGGGGCGGATTGATTACAGGATATGCACAGCATAATGAAAACATTCTTGCTCTACAATGTTTTGAGAAGATGCAAGAAAATGGAATAGCGCCAGATGAAATAACTTTCACAAGCATATTAAAAGCTTGTGCTGCCTTAAAAGCATTGGAAAGTGGGAGAGTCATGCATGAACAAATCATGAGCTCTAGTTTTCAATCGGATCTTGGCGTGAGTAATGCCCTTGTTGACATGTATTGTAAATGTGGAAGCCTGGAGGAAGGATGCAAGGTATTTAATGAACTGTCGTACCAGAATGTTGTCTCGTGGAACGCTCTTATTGAAGGTTATGCCAATGATGGGGAATGTACTATGGCTCTAATATATTTTGAGAAAATGCAGCATGGTGGCATTAAGTCAAATGAAATTACATTTTTGAGTACCTTAAAGGCGTGCACTTATGTGGGTGCAGTATGCCAAGGGAGGTTCATCCATGAAATGATTATTGAGAATGGGCTTCAATCCGATGTTTCACTTAGAAGCACCCTTGTGATTATGTATGCTAAGTCTGGGAACCTTGAAGAGGCATATGAAATCTTTGAGGAATTACATGATCGAAGTGTAGTTCCATGGAATGCAATGATTACAGGATATGCCTATCATGGGGAAGGTCTACTGGCTTTAGAATGTTTCAACAGAATGCGCCAATGTGGCATAAGTCCTAATGAAGTGTCTTTTACCAGTGCTCTTATTGCATGTAGTCGGGTAGGCCTAGTTGAAGAGGGTCAGTGGTATTTAAGTTCTATGTTTGTATATCACCAAATTGAGCCTTCTCTTTCCCACAGCGCTTGCATGGTTGATCTTCTTGGCCGGGCAGGATATTTCATGCAGGCCGAAGAACTACTTACAGATTTCAAGCAAACTGATAGCATGGGATGGCTGTCTTTACTGAATGCTTGTAGAGTTTATGGAAATGTTGATCTAGGACGTCGTTGTTTCAACCAAATTGCTGTCCTGGATTCTCATTGTCTTGCTGCTTATGTACTGATGTCAAACATTTATGCCGACGTTCACATGCAGAAAGATGCTTGCAAAATAAAAAGTATGGCTAGAAGCTTCAGGTGGATGGAAGAAGCCTGGGAGCACATAGACTGTGCTGAGCTGCAGGGAGCATGAAGAATGCACGAAGAGAAGAAGAACATGCCTAACATACATAGGTGGTACTCATTAACAGGTATAGCATCATCCCACAACTTTTTGGTAAGTAGTTGTTTCTGATTTGCGCATCACAATCCTAATAGGTCTCTGGGTACTTTTGGTGCATTGAAGTAACTCTATCTAATCGCTGCAATCACAAATGATATCACCATGGCACGTAATTTATACAGCCATTTTCCGAATCATTTGGGTGGAGGATGTGGTCCACTGTGGCATCAAAGCAATTTTTGTGGTGGAAGATATTTACTGGTCTTGGGCACGATTTTGGTAAGTGTTCATTAGAGAGTTGCTTTCTCATAATTTTGAGATGGAAAAATGCCTAATAAAGGGATTATTTGTCCAGTGCTTGGGAATAGAAGCATGCACTTTCCAAGTTGTATTGCATGGATCTGGGAGAGGTTAGTGCAAACATGTCTGTTTGCCTCTAATTTTTGTGAAAGGAAGACCAATGATGTTCGATAAGCAGCAACGATGATTACGCATCATTTTTGCATCCTGTTAACAAGACAATGTGCCCAATGAAGCGACCAGTGATTACTATTCCAGAAGAGTCACGAAACAACATCGTATTGCCAACTAGTTTTGGCAACCAGAGAGTAGCAAACCCATTATGGATCATTGCAGGAAAGTTAATTACATTTAAAAGGTTTTGCTGCTGAGGTAGGCTCGAAGGTTTTACTGTGCAAACCTTTGAAAGACATAAACTAGAACACTTGCTCTTTCTGCTTGTTGCTATCATTGATACAACCCTTATAAGTGATATCAAAAGAGCATTTCATTCCAACTATTTGCCAGCTAAGTCCAAATATTATGCAGTTACAATTGCAACTCATTTAGGAGTAAACTTCCACCTCATTTTTTCCGTTATATTTTTTTGCAAATGGATGCTAAAAATTTCTTAACAAGAGTCAATTAAATCACGCTCTTAGGTGTGAGTTTCAGGCCAGTTTGCAATAATTCATGCCAGAATACAAAATCACCACATGAAACGGGAAGAGGGTAAACGGAAACATGCTATAGTTGTTAACAAGCTTATTAATAACACGCTTGCTAGTAACTACTAACAAAATACATGCAAAAAGTGTTTCGATCATTTTTACAGTTTCATTCGGGTTTAGGGTACAGGAGATGGCGGACCAAGCGATCGACGAAGCTCTAGCGTTTCTCGACTCCATCGTCCTTACCCTCAAGACCAACGAACATTCTTCTTCTTCATCACCGTTGCATCTGGATAGCACGAATCCGCCCGAGGTGACATTGCCTTGTCAACCCATCATTTGCTTTATTTTATCTTGCAGCTCTTTAATCTCCGTTCTTCTGGTCGCTGGCAATAAAAGAAAGGAGGAGTAAATGTCCCAATTAGCAAAAGTGCTGGAAAAGGTGTAATCTCTACGACTCTTCAAATTTTATTGGTTAAAAAGAGGACAGTTTTGCATTTCTCCATGCATATCACATTGCCTACACTGTGCAGAAGTTACTTCTGAAAAACCCGTTAAGGAGAATTCGCCTAGTAAAATTGTTTTAAGTAATGGGGAATCAGGGGATGCTGACGATTTTGATAAAGCACACCTGCAGGTTATATTTTCTTTCAACACTTTGTTCTTGATGTGTATAAAGCACAATTAATATTAGAGGCTTTGTATTCGCGTCATTTCACCTTATATGAGATTAAACTGTCATAATGTTCATGAATTTCATAAGGAATTGTGGGATAAGCAGGTGGGATTAATACAATCTGTTGAAGACCACCCTGTTGCAGAGAAGCTATATGTTTGTCAAGTTGAGCTAGCAAACAAAGAAGTCCGACAGGTATATGTGATTAATCAATATAAATGTTTATCATGATGCTGATTGCAGCCTGTCTCTGGTTCTCTTTGTGTTTAGGTAGTAGCAGGTCTCAAGAAATTTTTTGCACCTTCAGATCTGTTGCAGAGGAAAGTCTGTGTTATTCTGAACTTGAAACCTGCAAAATTAGCGGGTCAGAAAAGCGAGGCCATGATTTTGGCAGGTGCTATACCGACTGCAGGAGGGGGCGAAATTGTCAAGGTAAGTTTGTGTTCCTTTATCTTAACTGGTTCTGAAGTTATGAAGTGACAAGTTTGCATCATGACACCAAAGATCCTGGAGCCTCCTGCAGAATCTTGTATAGGGGAGCGGGTGTTTCTTGAGGTGAAGATTCCCAAGTCCTCTGTTTCCTTGTTCTAAAATACATTCTGTTTTGGCCTGATCATTTTATTCTTTTACTGCACCTAAAAATCTAAAACTTTTGGCAACATGTATATCATTTGTAGGGAGGGGTGCCTAGTCCAGCTCCGGCAAAGCAACTCAGCTCCAAAGTATGGGAAAAAATATTGCCCTTTCTTAAAGTCCAAGGTCTGCACTAAATCAAACAATGTTCCTTTGTGGATCGAAGTTCCTCTCTTAACAATTTCCATGGCGATTTTCCAGGTGGTGTTGCAATGTTTGGCCTCAGAGCATTAGTCACTTCTGTTGGTAAAGTACAGGTGGAAGATCTTCCTGACGGAGCAGGAATTCACTAGATCTTAAGATCTGACAGATTGAGCCAATACTAGCTGCAATGTTAGAATGAAATTTTGCTGCAATGCAGTTGAAAAGGTCAAGCCAGTGATCATGAAATTACACATATGATGAAACGAATCTCTTATATATTTGGCTTTTCATTGGCTTGAACCTAAGCAGCAAAGCAAATCCTTGAGTGCTTGCCTCCATTATTATAATTGTGTCCATCAAATGTTCCTTGCAATACAATAGTATGTTGGTGTGCTTATTAAATCACATGTGCTAGGACCTGTCTTGCTTGGGATGAAACTTCTGTAATGTTATCCTTTTCTACTATTGTGGTGTTTTGGGCCATGCTCAAAACCCACCTAAAAAAACAAGAAAAAAAAAGCATAAAAATCTCGTGGTGACCATTGGTTTCCACCATAGCCTCACTAGTATTTGGGGTAGCTGTTCTTTGTTAAAACGAGATTATTGCTTGGTGGTGTGCTCGAGCACAAGCATAATTATGAAAAGTCTTAAATACTAGAATCCCATTAGGGGATGATTTAGCTAAAGATATCCTCTTGCTACAATTTTGTATTAGATGATTATGTATCTAGATGTATAACCTAGCAATACAATCCCTCTTCATGCATCTCAACTCCACTAGGTTGTTGACCTTTGTTCTATACCTTGTCTTGTGCGCAAAACTTGGGCTTGTCAAACCTACCTACATCTCTCCAAGCACCATTCAACTAGAAAAGTAAGTCCAACCATTATAAAAACCAGATCCTTCATGTTCGGACCTACCTCTAGACTGCAAGTTACAAAGAACATGTAGTGGAACATGGCCCTTCAGTGTCAATAGAGGTATAAGCATTACATAAGTGAGTGCAAGTAGAAGTTTCATCACGTCGTCATCCCAAGGGATACACTTGGACAAATGGGGGTATGATGTGTGCATGTAGAGAGTGACTAAAAACACCCATGTATACGAATTTTTGAAAGGCAACGGAACCCTTCCATATGAAATTTACCCCAAGTAGTGGCCAAAAACTCTTCTAACTCATACATACTAGTAACGGGTGCCCGGCGTTGCCGGGCATAAGTACGGGCATATTCTAGGCAATGATGTAGACACACTTACAATACATGTAGAAAAGAAGTTAGGT
>JAANSK020278091.1:0-11170 GCA_011763485.2 Isoetes engelmannii
ACAACAACAAAATCATAGAAAAACCATGTGAAAAAACGTATAAAAATCTAAAAGTAACCCCCTGTTATAGTGCTATACATTCCTTCAAAACTTCACACAATGGAGTTGGAGCCCTTTAGAAAAAAATAAGGTCTGCAACAGTTCTGCCCCACACATGCTATATTTTAAGCCATGTACTAACGCTCTAATCTGATAAACTGATCTGTAAATTCCATACATATATTTAACCTACTTGATGTAGATCTATTTGACAGAAGCAGGACAAAAAAAATTGTTACCCTAAGAGCTATGCGCATCCATTCTCCAAAAGTCATGCTCTTGTGAGCGTTCTCCAAAGCTTCGGCATTCTCGCCAAGAGAGAAAATGAAAGTGTGGGATCAGGTTGCATGGAATTAGGTTTAGAAATTGGTTTTAGAAACGTCAAATTTTCAGAAACATCCCACACCATGCTTCGATGCTTCCATAATAGAATAAATGGAAATTTCTAAAAATGCCCCTGTATTTTCATTAAATTGTTAAAATGCCCCAAATTTAGTTGTATTTGTCAAATTGCCCTTCTTTTCCATACGTATATTGTTTTTTTGTGTAGAACAGCCAAATCTAGCACAAAAATTGCCAGCTAACAGATTCAAAATTGTCAATCTCGGAGCCAGCTAATGGATGCAAAATTGATTTTTTAGAGACTCTTCAATTGGATCCTTAGATACAACATTAAAAATCTTAGATACTCTTAAGAATCTTACTGAAAACTCTTTAATTGGATCCCTAGATACAACATTAAAAATTATTTCTTTTTATTACTTTTTTTTTCTTTTTTCCGAAGGTTGGGGGGGTGGCCATTCCCACCACCCATCGCAGACCCTTGCACTCCTTTCATACCTGATACTACAGGGGGAGGCCACAAATGGACCTCTAAACCCTCTTCTTCACAAGTACTCCCAGAGCCGGGACCCACAAAAATCCCCCCGCGTATGACAGCCCCTGCAACATGCGCGGGTACTGGAAACGACACCTGAGCGATGTCACCAGTCTCCCACAGCGGGAGGGCAGCATACTACCTCCACGACGATTCCGAACTTACTGCTTCAACTGACCTTGCGGCCCTTGGGTTATGCCCAGACGCAAATTCGGACCTACTCCTGCAGGATCCATATTCAAACGGCCTTGCGGCCTCTGGGATACGCCCAGGCGCAAACTTGGGATACACCCAATATTTCAAATGGCTCTTATAAGAGCCTCACAACTACATAATTATTTCTGTACTAGCAACTACACCTACTCAAAGTAGCATCTTCAACAATGTTAATATGACTCACTGACAACTTAAGGCACCACAACCATGACTATATAATTTGACTATCTAGACCACATCTCACTAACATACAAGCCTATTATTTTGAAAACCATGACCTTAAGAAACATGACTGCTGGTTCGATTCCTTCTATTGTCACGAACCTAGGAAAAGGCTAACACAAAAATAAGAATGAAACAACGTAAGCCTAAAGACCTTGACCAAAGACCCTCAAAAGATATAAGGACACGTGTGTGTCACGTGTGACTAAAGAAGGACACATATAAGGACACTTGTGCCTCCAACAGAGGAGGCGTGACTAAAAAAGGACAAGTATAAGGACCCTTGTGCCTCCAAGAGAGGAGGCGTGACTAAAAAGGGACACGTATAAGAACACTTGTGCCTCCAAGAGAGGAGGCAAATAGCATGCAACAAAAAAACACGTGGAAGAGAAGTACTGCCTACCAGAATAAACATGAGAATTCCAGAAGCAATCCACCACAGAAGGCAAGAGCAAACCAAAACAGAGAATAATAGATCCAGAGAACAATAGATCCAGCAAGCAAACAAATCAAAGGAGGAAAACAATCAACAAACTAAAACAAAAACTACTTACTGATGGCTCTGGCTGAGGAACTTAACTGATGCGCGACTGGCTTCCAGCCTAACCCCTTGGCTATTTTCCTAAGCTCCCTATTTGCCAATCCTAATCTCTTGTGCGGATACCAGCATTGATAAGATAAGATAAGATAAGATAAGATAAAGATTTTTAACGTCACACCACTAGGCAGCGCCCAATCGGGCATGTGACAGCAGTACAAGGGGCCGAGGCCCGGAAACAACCAAACTAAGGAGAGGACTAGCCCCCCCCCTCAACAGGAACATTTCAGTTTGTTATTTACACAATGATAATTCTATGCAATGCTATATGCTATCCAGTATTGGACCAGGGATCATCTGGGCAGTGGTCACGAACTATTGCCTTGCCACCTCTGTAAACAGCCCATTTTCCTTGTGCCCGCGCTTCTCGTACTCTGCACAGCTTCTGGTGCCGTCTAGACAACTGCAAGGGGGAAAGATCCTCCTGAACCGAGAAGAGTGTGCCTCTGAGCCGATTACCATGCCACAGCACAAAGAGCCGGTCCTGAGGTGCCCGAAACTGAACCAAGATATGCCGGGGCCGGTCTAGACGGTGTGACCCTACGCGGGTGGCCTCAAGAATCCCTGGGGCCTGTATGACCATGGTCTCTGTGAAAAACTTTTCGGCCTCTTGCATTCCCGTCCTGTGCCTGTCTCAGGCAGGCCTACTATACGAAGATGCAAATCCCTGGATTCTTGCATAGGCTCTTGTGCTTCAGTCTCCAGATCACCCTGGGTTTGCATGCCCACCTCAACTGTATGGGGCCAATCAGTCTGCACAGCCACCTCTCTCCAAGGGGCCTTCTCAACCGGACGTGGTGCAGGCGGAGAGGGGTCGTCATGATGTACATAGTCATGTATAAGAAACCGGAGCAGATCCATGGTTTGCATCCAAAGCTCAAGAGGTAGGTGGGCTGAAGTATATGTGAACGTAATGAATGATTTGAGTGATGTGAGGACCGAAGAAATAGTTGGAGGATCAAAGTGCAGAGTAGAAGCATCTGAACATGGTCCATCCGGAGCTGGGGTAGATACTAGAGGGGCCTGCTGGGTCACTAGAGAGGCCTGATGGGCAAGCTTGGCCTTTCGGGCCCTTTCTTTGGCCTTGCGAGTCATGGGGTGTAATCCCAAGTGGGCCGCAGGAAGCAAGAACAATCAATTTCAGTGCTGGGCAGGTGCAGAGGAATAAGGAGACAAAGGTGGGCAGACCGGGGGCAGCAGCATGAGAAGCTAGAATCGGGTGATTACAGTAACGAATACTGGCTGAAAAGAAGAAAGAAACCGGAGCAACACCAGGGTTAGCACTGGACGAGCATGGAGTAGGTTGGGCTAATTTCGGGGCAGCAGCATAAGAAGAGAAGTTAGAACAGAAGAAACAGGGAAGGGCAAACGGCAGGTAAATACAACAGAGTCATCAACACTTGTTTCAAATAGGTCTATGAACAAGGGACAGAGTGAATCGGAATATGGCGTTCCCAAACTTCCTAACCTGGAGTAACGATGCAGGTAAAACTGAGGGGGTGGTGCCACCTCCCACCCTGGGTCTGTACAACAGGTCGGTGCAGCCTCCGACGGTGCAAAGCCGCTGCAGATGAGGTCGCTGGAGCCGCACTATCCACAAATCCACTGCCCTCCGTTTGCTCTGAACAACCAACTAGAACTCGCTGTTTGCTGTGAGCAATTCCACTATCCACAAATCCACTGCCCTTTGCTGGATGCAAGCGGATCGGAACCAAACCCTGAAGCAAGCGGATCGTGACACGAACCTGGCCTGACCTGGTGTTGGAGCGGCTTCTGTTGGGTGCTTGACGACCGCCTTCTGTTAGGCGCTGGACGACCGTCTAAGGAGAGAGCATTGTAAGCATTGAGCATTACAAATTGTCAACATTAAATCATTCTTGGCTTTCATAACATGAGCAATGGCAAATTTTGTAAGCATTTCGATGATCAATGCATCATAACTGAACAATTTTCGTTGATCAATGCATCATACAAGACATAGAAGATTTCCCTGATGCCAATTCCTCTTTAAACGAAGCTAGGAAAACCAAACTTACCTTGTTTTAAGAAGATTATAGTCTTCTCTTTGCCTCTTGTTATTGTAGAACGAGAAGAAGGAATGAAGAACCAGGGCAAATCTGTGTTGAACTGGCTGCCTGTGCATTGGATATCGCTGCCTGCCAATTCCATTAAAGAAAAAGGTTGTTTTACGTTATACAACCTAATAAACTAATAAAAAATTGCACTTGCTTGCAATAGATGAGGGAATCGCTTCGAGTGGTTGGTCATTACAAGCCGTTTAAGGAGTTAATGCATGACGTATTCAGCAATGTGGTATACTCTATATCCAGTTGATTTGCAAAAACCAATGAAGTTATGTGCTCTTATGGTCTTCTAGATTAACTTTCACCAAAAACCTAATTACTCAAAATTGTCCATAGCCTTAAATCTCTTTTAAAGTAAAAAACCAATTTCCTCCTCCCAATCTCTGTAGTTAAGGAATACTTATAACATATGTGTTCACAATATGACAAATTTTTAACCACACTTACATGAGAAATAGAAGTCACATATAAATGGCAGTATTCATATCCCATTCATGCTACTAAAAATAGCACCAATATGCAACATTTGTAGAGCACTTACAAGGCACGTATTCATGCGCCATTCATGGGAGTCAAAATGGCACGTATGGGCAACACTTATAGGGCAATTACATGGCACTTATTCATGTGCCATTCACGCGAGTCAAAATGGCACATATAGGCGACACTTGTAGGGCAATTACAAGGCACTTAGTTATGTGCCATTCATGCCAGTCGAAATGGCAAAACTTTAACCACACTTACATGGCATATACAAGGCACTATGACATATGCCTTTCATAATGGAATAAATGACAGAAAAATTGTCACTTAAATGGCATATACTTGTCATTTATTTGGATTTGCCAATTAAAAGGGTACAAATGGCAATTCCATGAAAATGTGCCATTTATTTGTGCCATTTGTGACCATTTTTGTAGTAGTGATAGTGCATGTGCATGTGTGTGCATGTGGATGCATGTGCATGTGCATATTCAGATGAGGTATAGAAGGGCAGAATTGAGAATATATACACATCTACTTCCAGGGAACCAATTTTGCTATGTTGAACAACTTCATAGGAAGCATATTCTTGCTTGGTTGCAGCTTGAGCGTTCCGCCTAGTCTTTGCAACGGAGTTTGTACTTTCCTTGAATCTATTTGCCTCTACATCGTCCAATTTAGCTGGCTATCATCGTAGTCCAATACATGGTACAATTATAGATGCAGATACAAGTACTGTTGCTATTGCACCAATGGCCTCTTCTAAGCATTTCCATCATTGTGTTCCAAGGATATGTTGTTCAAGGATATGTTGGGTTCAAATCCCATCCCATAATAGATTGTGTATTTGATATTCTTAATCACATGGTGGCATTCTCTTAGTTTTGATACTTAAAAAACACCTATGCTTTGCTTGACTTTTCACAATCTCTTCTCATGGCTTTTAATCTTCGTGTGGCCCCGAAGGGGCCCAAAAAAAATTTATATAACACAAACCATTACATCCAAATATTCTAAATTAAATTCCCCCTAAAACCCCCTTTGGTTTGGGTGCATATCCACACGGGGGGGTGGCGTAGGGCAGCGAGAGCTGTTGGATGGGCATATTCACGACTTATGCCTTGATATAGACCGTATATAACGATCTTCGTTTGTGGAGTATGCTCATACAAAAAAAATTATATTGTATAACAAGAATTACAAAATACTATAAGGTTTGAGGTATTGTACTCAATGGTGTTGATTTTATAAATGTTCACTCCTAGGGGATTCACCTATATATATTTTGGATATGGCATCTGCGTTCCTAGGACCATAAGAAAATCCCTTATCTACCACTCTTCACAAAAAAAAAACTTTTCTCATACATCCCAGTCATCCCCTCAAGGGGGGTTCACATAGCGTAATCCGTACAAAGCAGATGCGTGACCCAAAAGGGTTTTTTGTTTTTTAAGTCCAAACTTACATATACTCTTACAGATTGGTTTTTTTTTGTAAATTTGGGGCAATATGTGGTTGAAATGGGGGTTTTGGTAGATTTCTAAGGTGTGTATACGTACGCAATTAGTAATAAAAAAACCCATTTTTTCCGCACTGATGGTTTTTACACAAAACAAATGTGAACCCCCCTTGGAATAACCATGTATTTTTTATATTTAGAAGTGCTTGTTACTATATAATATTGAAGTTTAGTTAAAGTAATAGTAGAAATAACTCATCTTTCATAATAGGTAATATTTTCTATGAATATGACCCTTTCTTCAACATAGATCTCGGATTTCATGTTATATGCGAGATTTGATTATAAATATGCATGGACCATTTCTAATTTGTAATTAGTTTTGCCATATTTTGAAGCAAAAGAACATTCTTCTTCAACTCATGATGACGAAACATGTGATAGAAGTTTGACATGTAGTTTAATTTGTCTTAGAGCAAAATGCACGAAGAAATCTTCTATTTTCTTACTATCATATAGTACACGTGTTTCCTACTTAGAAGTGTTGTAGTTTAGATATCATAGTAGTAAATTTAGCTTGTCTTTCATAATAGACTATATAAAATGGATTCAAGCCTTCACTGGCAATATAGATCTCGAATTTGATGTTAAAAATAACATATTATTATATGCAAGATTTGAATAAGCAGGCATGGACTATTATGGTGAGTATAAAAGCAAATCTCTCTAATTCTACAAGTAACGGTGCCCAGCGTTGCTGGGCATAAGTTGAGAGCCTGCAAATCTTTTAGTCGCAATGAGCAGTACTAATGCAACTTTTATAAGTTTTTATTATAAGAAATACTTTCTAAAGGTTTAACAGTGTTTAAAAGAGACTTAGCTCCTTTATCTCTGAGAGCTTCGAATAGCACAATACTTCTTCATAGCAATTTTGAGTGGGAGTAAAGTGTTGTTATTCTGAGCACTTTTTGAGGAGAAGAATATCTTGTTACTTGTGTGTAAAAGATATGCTATGTTCTAAAGGTCCTGTTGGTTGATGCAGGTGCAGCTGCCGAAGATGCTTTCAATCAACTCATCTTCCACATTGCATTCTTTGGGTATTTCAACCATGTCGTGATCACGGCCTAACTGTTGGTCCTGCATATGTTGGTCCTCGTTCTCCTGGTTTCGTGCTTGT
Source organism: Isoetes engelmannii (assembly GCA_011763485.2). Classification (NCBI taxonomy): domain Eukaryota; kingdom Viridiplantae; phylum Streptophyta; class Lycopodiopsida; order Isoetales; family Isoetaceae; genus Isoetes; species Isoetes engelmannii. Next base: position 7,156 of record JAANSK020278091.1, read on the forward strand.
TGCTCTTCAGTCTCCAGTTGGTCCTGTATATGTTGGTCCTTGCTCTCTTGGTTTTATGCTTGTTGCTCTTCAGTCTCAATTAATCGACTTCATGAAGATTGTCATAGATTCTTGGTTTTGTGCTTTGTTTCTCTTCACTCTTTAATTGTTCATCTTCTTAATAGATGAGTGCTTGCTATTCGTGGGTGAAGGTGTTCTGCCAAACAGAATGGTAACTGTTTTGTATTGTAGCCCATAACCCGCAAATTTCTTTTTGACCTCCCACAACTCTTCCTTACTGCCAGGCTTGTTGAGCGGCAACAATAACATGCTCCTCATCACCACTAATATGCTTGCTCGCGGAAGTGGGTATGTGACAGTAGCCCCATCCCTGGTTTGCATCTTTCTGCTCGTGCATTACCTAGGTTATCAATCGGCTAGTCGAATACAGGTATGAAGAAAATATCGAAGATACTCGAGCATGATTAAATGGTAGGTTTGCAAAGAAGCCTGCATCCTCAAGTAAAAGGAAATGAGTTTGTAACTATTGCAAAAAACCTGGACATTATGCACGTGAATGCGTAACGGGCATGGAAAAGGGAAAAGTCAAGGCATTTTGGACAGCTTTTGAGAACGAGAAGGGTTTTATGGCTCAAGCAGAAGACAACCCTCGAAAGTGAGGCGCAAATTATATGGATTGACTTTGGTGCCACTCAGCATATGTGCCCCAAGGAGGATTACTTTCGGACTATGCAGCCAGCATATAGAACTAGGAAAGTAATGTTAGGAGATTACTTTGGGTATGTCAATTTAAGAAGGTTCAGCATCAAAATTGCCCTCAACAGTGGCCTCATACGCATAGTCCAAAGATTAACATATGTGCCAGGCATCACCGAACCGTTGCTATCAGTGGGAGCATTGGCTGATCTAGGATACAGTTTGGTTTCAAAAAAATGCGTACCATGTATCTTCAAGAGATCAGCAGACAATCGCCTTGCGAGTAAGACATGCTTCTTTATACATGTAGATGCTCAAGTAATTAAGATCCTTCGAAGCAGAGGTCATGATGCTTGCTCAAGGATACAATGTCCAACTTGATCTTTGACATAAGAGACTTGGTCATTTTAATAATCAAGCAATTATTGAGATGCATAGGAGATCACTAGTAGATGGACTCATGCTATCAAGTTATGAAACGTCCAAGTTGTGTGATGCATGTGTACTCGACAAGCAACATTGAAGGCTCTTTCCCAAAGGGCCAACGTCAGTGAGTCAATGCCACCTAGTGCACGGCGACATATGTGGGCCAATGTCAGCAGAAACCTTTGCGCATAAGAGGTGCTTTATTACCTTCTGATGATTATTCTCGGAAGGTAACAGTCTATTTGCTTGCACGGAAGTCCAAAGCATTCCACATGTTTAAAATATATTATGCAAGTGTAAGAGTAGAGGCGAACCACTATCTTAACATTGTCAGAAGTGATGGAGGAGGTGAATATGCATCGCATGCTTTTAATGCTTATTGTCAAGAACATGGAATTCAATAGCAGTTCATCACTCCCTACAAGCCCCAGTAGAATGGCCTTGTTGCGCGTATGAATAGGATGCTTGTAGAAGCATTCCGATCCACTATTGCTTTTGTTGGAGTTCCAAAGATATTTTGGAAAGAAGCTTTGCTTGCTGCAACATATGTCAGAAACAGGGTGCCTCTGTTCATACTCCTGAAAGATGTGGACAGGAATCAAACCATCCATAAGTGACATGAAGACCTGTAATTGTGGTGTATATGTCCATGTTCCAAATAAGGTGCGCAGAAAACTTGATCTTAAATCTAAAGATTGCATCTTCTTGGGGTTCACAAGGGGCATGCAAAGCTACAAGGTCTACTCCACTGAAGATCGAAGAATTACACATAATCGTGAAGTGGTATTTCGAGAGCATTTGTTTTACTAAGATCTTCGTCAAGCTGATGTCATACCTTGAATTTCCAGAAGTGATGTGGTTATTTTAGATGATGAAGACAATAATAGTGATGGGGATCCTCCTTCGCTGCATGAATTTGAAGCTGGTCCGCTCAATGTGCAGCAACATGGCTCTGTTCTCGATCCCACTAGTGGCTTCATCCTCCTCAACATACAACAAATTGATGAGAGTATTAATGAGCCAGTGGGAGTACAAAGCCCTACCAGAGGAACATACAGATATGGGGGAGGTTTGTACATTGACAATGTAGTGACCAGATCTGGCTGAGTGAGCAGACCAATAGCCAACTCACAAGAGGCAGCAGCGCAAGCAGTGCCCAAGCGGCGCCTCCCATCCCATCTTAGATGAACTTGCAACCTTTGGTGCAGCTATGAAAAGTCCAAGTGCATGAGAATGGAAGGCGGCCATGGATGTTAAGTTTGAGTCACTTCAGAAGAATGGCATATGGTCCTTGAATGGCATATGGTCCTTGGTACCTCTTCCTCTTGGACGTAGGCCAGTTAATTGCAAGTGGTTGTTCAAAGTCAAGTATAAAGCTAATGGAGTATTGCGCGGTTCAAAGCATGCCTTGTGGCACGTGGCGAAATGCAGGTGGAGGGCCTTGACTTCACTGAAACTTTCTCCCATGTTGTAAAGCTAGTTTCCATAAGAGCTCTACTTAATTTTACTATTGAATTTTATTTTGAGGTCTATCAAATGGACGTTAAGACAACCTTCTTGAACGGTGAGTTAGATGCAGTCACTTTTATGACTCAACCCGAGGGATATGAGCAAGATAATACAGTTAGAAACTTAATTTGCAAACTGAACTGTGCCATTTACGGTCTGAAGCATCACCTCGTATGTGGTATCAGCTCATAGATCGTACCTGATCTCTCTACATTTTGAACCCAATGAGGCAAATTTCAATATCTATGTTTGGCAGCAAGGAGTTCAGAGTTTCATTCTAGTTGTCATGTGTGTGGATGATTGTATCCTTGTCAGTAATTATCTCAAAGCCATTCATCATGTTAAGCTGCAATTGAGTAACAGATTTGAGATGAGTGACTTGGGGAGATCCATTATTGTCTAGGGATTGAAGTGACGAGAGACACGGGGCGAAGACAAATGATAATGTCTCAACGTCGCTACGTCCTTGAAGTATTGTCTCATTTTGGCAGAATGGATGCTAAACTAGTAAGTACGCCAATGGAGACATGTATGCAGCTTACAAAAGAGGATTCACCCAAGACACCTATTGAACTTCAACTAATGAATATCGCTAAGATGTTGGATGTTTGATTTATGCCATGGTCTGTACAAGACCAGATCTTGGCTACACCTTCATAGATGATCCGGGTGATGCGCATTGGAAGCACGTGAAGAGGATCTTAAGATATCTGCGAGGAGCTGCTAACTTTGGCTTATGTTATGAAGGCACAGGATCACCAAAGCTTGCTGGCTTCACTGATGCGGATTGGGAGGATCTTAAGATATCTGCTAGGAACTGCTAACTTTGGCTTAAATTATGAAGTCACAGGATCACCAAAGCTTGTTGGTTTCACTAATGCTAATTGGAATGAGATCCAGATACTCGAAGATCCACTTCCAGATATGTTTCTCACCAAAGCTTGCTGGTTTCACTGACGCTGATTGGGCTGGAGATGCAGATATTCAAAGATCCACTTCCGGAAGTGGAGCCATCTCCTGGAGTTCAAAGAAGTAGGTTGTTGTGGCATTATCAAGCACGGAGACTAAATATATTACTGCTACTCATGCAACAAAAGAAGCGGTTTGGCTAAGAGATGCATTGAAGAATTACATCACGATAAGTATGGATGAGCCAACGCTGATATTCAGTGATAATGAGGGCTCAATCGCCTTGACTAAGAACCCGAAATATCATGCAAAGACCAACAGACACAATTCCATTACACTAGAGAGCAAGTGCAGGAAGTACTTAATCTGGAATTCATTAGTACAAGTTACCTGAAACGTGAAGTAATAAACAAAGCCCTTAGTATCAATCCACCACTTAGAAAACTTAGTTGAATGCACACAAGAATAATCTCAC
>JAANSK020278102.1:0-11170 GCA_011763485.2 Isoetes engelmannii
GAGAGGGAGAGGGAGAGGGAGAGGGAGAGATATATATTAAACTAGTGGAAGCTTCCCTAAGGCAAAAGGTAAATAAAAGCAGACCACAAATCCAGCGCAAATCTCAATCTCAGTAGAGATCAATTTAAGGTTTCACCACTAGAAGAGAAAGCAGAAAACCATTGTAGTTCCACACATATATTATGAATTTCAATTATCCAAGAACATATGCAAATAACTAGACTCATTGTGCATATTCTAGGGACATGCCAACACCGCTAAGGGTTGCCTATTATGGTTGTTAAGTACTCAATGTATTAAAGATAAGATAAGCATTTTAACGTCGCGCCACCACACATCAATGTTGATCTACACACATCCATTACAGATTGCGTATAAATATGTTTGAAGTAGAGGAGTAGACTAAAATTTATTTGATATCAATGTTTTGGAGTTCCTCTAGTTCTTGAGCACAAAATAAAGTGTTCCATGTGCATATAATGTAACCAAGTAGATGCATATAACACTACTCATTGTGCACTATGCTTTGCTCTTTCACATGCCCCAAAGGTTGTTTTAACTTAGTATATGTCTTCAGAGATAAGTCAATGATATCAACATTACTACAATCGTGAAGTAACATGTTTACAACTTTGCTAATTACTCCCACGGTTAGTTGAACTTATTTTATGTCATGTTACTCAAGCAAACTTATATACACATTAGTCAACTTGTTGATTGAATATTAGGATGGCAATAGTCGTGAAATAACATGAGCGCAACTTCTCACTTTGCAACTTCAATTATGGATCTTTATTTTATATTAATGGAAATGAGATAGGAAACAACAATAACAACAGTAGGAGCAAACTTTGTCTCACTCAGGACATTCTAACTTGTGACGCCAGGACTATAAATTATATTCATGTTCTGACATATAAATACTACACAATCTTTACCTTTTGTTTGATCTGGGATTTTGATTATATTATATTGCATCATCTACAGTCTATTGTGGTATCGAGTTTGAAGAATTGTTAACATTTTGAGGCAAGGAAACAAGAATGCTTGATGAAATTAAACAAAGAAGCCACAACGTTGGATGTATTGATTTCCATATACATATAGTGTTTAGCATTAAATTTTGTTGGTTATTATATGAAGTAACTCTCAACGTCTTGCTTTCCATACATATCATTTTGATAACTTATACACATACATCCACAAAATCTAATGAAATGCTATTCTTCTCACTCCTTGATTACACTACTGTACACAAGCAAGTGGTTGAACCCAGAAATACGATAACATCAATCCAACACCGTCATTATCGTCTACTAGCTAACTTTGCACCATGTTGGAAAAGTGGTACAAACTTTTCCTTTGGAAATAAGCTTACAAGGTACAAATGCATTGCATGTTTTATATGTAGTTCAAAAGTTCAGCAATGGTACAGAGGCAGATGTTGGGTGGGTAAAGCCGTTTGGTTACTTTTTTTGAAAGCCACTTTGAGGTTACCATAATTCAAAGGAACTTCTTTTTCTTCCCTTTTGACAATAACCATAATTCAAAAAGACTTCCTTTTGACATGCTTGAAGAAACACACTGCTTCTACTGTGGTGGTACATCCATATGGCAGCATTAGTCTGAGTAAGCCATGTTCACTACTACACCATCCTTCTTCCTAATTTCCCTCATGCTTTTTAGCATGAACAAATTATGATCCATCTATATTTCTACAGATAAATAGTAGCATCATTCGAAGCACAACGTTCCAACACAGAAATTTAGTACATTCCTAGCTTAATTGTTTAATATGGCATGATGTTGACATTTGAGTATTGGTACGGCGTACTAAATCATATCTTAGGCTTTATATTATGATAATATAGAATGTAAGCTTTTTAAATATCATAAGCATTGTTGGCATAGAAGAAGCCAAAGTTTTAAGCCTCTTGGGTGGAAAGGCAGAGTGGGATCGTCGTGGAACTGATAACCTTTGTTGCAAGCAAAGCAATGATATGAACAGGAATCATTCAGTCCACCGCCTGAGGCCATGCCCTTGACACAGGGGGGATCATGCGTTGGGAGGAAGCGAATGAAACAATAATTGGAGTTTGGATCCAACCATGATGCATGACATAGGAAGCAGACGGGGCAAATAATGCAAGGGGTGGGAGAGCACTACGCGTAGCGCAAGAGACATGATGGCAGAGGGGGGCGAAACAAAAGATCGAAAAAAGCCAGAGGAGAGGGTGGAAGGGGCCAAGGGTAGGGATATGGAGGTTAAGGGAAGGGGCCAAAGGAAGGGATATGGTCTATGGAGGTTTATAAGGTGGATTGGTTCCGTTTGTCGTGTGGCGTCGTGTTGGCTAACCGGTTCCCTAGTGTTGGCTCCACCCATTTTGGTTTACAAGGTGGAGCTTCACATGTTTGATGGATAGAACAAAAAAAAACAAACAACATTTGTATGGAACAAAAAAACAAACAACATTGGAACAAATAAAACAAGGGGCAACGAAAAAAAAAAGGTGAGAAAAAAAATTTTCTTTTTCATATAGAACATAAAATAGCCGGAAAGGTAAAATTCCAGCGTGGATTAACGGCCCGGCAGACCGCGGCAGGTTCGGTCACATGCGACAGTTAGGCGTCCCAGTTATACGATCAGCCGGCAAGCTTTTCTGGAGGGAAAAGCCATGCCGGTGTCCGAGTCACGACCACCGACCACCATTCTTCGTACGCCACGTCATCTCCGTTAACGGCAGCAAGTTTCCGGCGGTCGGAATGTTACCATGCGAGGACGCCGTTCCGTTACCCTTTTTTGGGGCGTGGTTTTTTTGGCTTTGTGTTTTTTTTTTGGCTTCTGTTCTTCTGCTACAAGGATCCTCGTGCGGGTTTCCAGATCGCTCGTGCTATTGCTCCCGCCGATCCGGCTGCAGATCGCTCCCGCCCCGCCCAGTTCGTGCTTAATTCGATCATTTCCTCCCATATCCTTCCCAGATCCAAACTCGCAAACCCATTCCGCCTTTTTCTGCTCAAATCTGACCAGCAGCTCTAGTTTTCTCATCTCTTGGGTCTAATTCGTGTAATTCACGCAATTCTATCCCCTGGTTGATTTCTGTCTTCAAATTGGTGCTTTAGATGCCCAATCATGGCCGTGTCTGTGGTGAAAAGCTCTAGAAATAAAGCGCAGGCGTCCATTTCCGCAAGCCAGAGAATAAGGAAGGGCTACTTGCTTTATTTGAGAATGAGAAGGAAATTTCGCAAATCAAAGGCATGTTCTAAGCAGAAAGGAGTGCTCCGAACATCTTATGAGGTAAAATCGGGTCTTCAGATTCAGCAGGAAGCAAAATCCGGAGCTGCAAAACCATGTTTCTATTCTCCAAGCACGGAGGACATTGAAGAATTTTTTGCTGGGTTTGAGCAGGAACAAAGGAAGCATGCAAATGGTATGAGCAAAAGGTATGCAATCTCTACCCAGTACATTGTTATAATTAATAAGCAGCAACTAGCACTGGTATAATCCTTATGCGTCCATTATATTGATTCTTATGTGCCATGCAGGTATAATTTCGACTTCATTGGGGGAATCCCTCTTTCGGGCCGCTTTGAATGGCAGAAAACTTAACTCATAGATGAAGAACGAGTTTTACAAGCAACTGTATTATAAATATGAGCAGTACAGACCCATTTCCTCGTTGATTCTCTTAGGAAGGACAGATCTTATATACTTTGGTCATTTAAGGAGACCTCCAACACAGTTCTGCTTTAACTTATTTTGTCTTAAATCTTAGAAGGATGATTTGAATCCTCTAGGATCAAGTGGCACTGTTTCCTGCAATGAAATCTAGAGAAAAAGACGGGAATAGATTCACAGTTTGATATTATTTTTGTCTCTTCATTCCATACATGTAATGCCATGGCTGGGGCGATTTCAGTCTGATCAGATACACTTTCATCAGATTTCTCTCTGATCATTTGTTTGTGATTTAGTCTGCTATTTGTTTTTTGTTCTGTGTTTTCTTATTTTCTCAGTTTGATTAACTTATCTGATTTTGCAGCAATTTTTCCAAATGCAATACTGTTATTTGTGTTCATTATCGGCAAATTGGCTGCAGCATTAGCAGCCCTTTTGTGTTCTCTGCTGTGAAAAAATTACACAATTAGTTATACTCGTCTGGATCTAACTGATAGAAAAGGATCAGGCTCTTTTTATGGTACAGTCTGAATCAGACTTGTTTCTAAGCCTTCTGGCTGTTGTATCAGAACAGCATGTGTGGTCATTTAAGATGAATTGCCATTGTTTCTGCAGATAACGAAACACAAATCTCAAGCGCAAGCTCAACAATACATACAAATGGTTCTATTAGAAGCCTTTTCTCTTTGTGAGTTGACATTGCTAAAGCTCACGCTCTAGCTCAATACTTTTTAACCTGTAAGTTTTTTAACCTGTAAGTTTTTGCCTTTCTGGAGCTTCAAAAGCAGTGCTACTAAGCATAAGGTAGTAAATATACAGCCAAGGCATCAAATCACACGAGAAATGGTTGGTATAAGCAGAAATAGATGCAGAAAGGGACGTAAGACTGTCTAAAAACTCCACATAAAGAGACAGATATTGCCCCTGTTTGGATGCTCAGGTAAGAATCCGAGGCTGAAAATGAAGGGTTTGTTTTGGTTGGTTTTGGCTGCATAATGTTTTAGATGTAAATAAATGGTTTATGAGCAAGTAATAGATGCATATTGGCGTCAGCAGCACGCATGTGTTTGGCCTTATTTTGAAATTGGGATTCATGACTGTGTCATCTGAATGTGCAGGTCAAAACCAGGCACATGAGTTGAGTTCCTTTGCTGCAGGGATAAATTTAATGCTTGCTGCTGAACTGTGTATTTGTGTAGTCAGCCAATTTGCTGTTACGTTTCTCAGATAAATCAGAATGGCATGGAGCATGGAGCCCAACATGCATATGCACGGAGTCAAATGGTCATTTTATATGCAGATCTGCCAGTCTTTTGTCAGATCTAGCTCAAATGCTGGAGGCTATAAGAATAAATTAGAGCACCTGGACCATGAACTGCCCAAGATCAAGTAATTACTGCCTCTGTTGCACATTCCAGGCATATAACACAGCCAACATTACTGTTAGGATTTGCAGGTTAAAAAAAAGGGTTTGACATTAGGAAATGCATGCATATTATGTTTGTTATTTTCAACTTACAGCAGTAGAATCTTTGCAGGATTTGTTTTTCCTTGGTCTGTGTCAAAATATGTTATTTCAGTGGTATTAATGAATGATAATAAAGTGTTCAAAACGCTTGTTGAATCTAAGATTGGATTAGGATATATGTATGATATGAAATGGAATTGTGAAGGAATATAGGTATGCTGGTTTGTTTCAGGGGCTGCCATGTGCCCAAAAAGAACAAAGGAAGCTTTATTTATATTGATTTATTTCTTTAAAGAGGAGGCACAGTGCTACTGTGGATGTGGGGTCCTTGGTTTTATTATTTTAGTGGTAAAGAGTGGCTTCTACGTGCCAGGCATACTTCCTTTTTTTCTAAGTTTCTGCTTTAGTGTAAAAAAAATGGCTGAGGCTTCTCTTCCTTCCAAAAGGTTAACCTTGAGAATCTCATTTATTGATAGTGCCCTTCTTCAAACGTGAACTCAACTGCTCGGCATTGGGTCCCCACATTCATATCCTTGCATTTGTTTATTTCTTACTTTCTTTGCCTTTGCGTTTGTAAAGGACCCTTGCTTTTCCAACACTTGAAAAGCCTCTCCTTTCCCTCATGACGTTTATCAAATCATACATGCAAAGGACTATCCATGGTATGCTTCCTCCCTCCACAAGCATACCATATTCCATTCCTCCGTATGATCGACCCATACCATATTCCATTCCTCCGTATGATCGACTGTAACTACACCTCTAAAGTTGCATGGGAATCTCTCTAACCTGCAGCCTTATGTCGTGTTCCCTAGACTGGAAGCTGATGTTCTTGAACACGTCCTCGGAAGTCCCAAAGGTTCTTGATGAACTTTTCAAGTTGATTTGGTGTTAAGCTTAACATAAATTGTTATTGCGAAATTGAAGAAATCCGATTTAATGCAATAACTTCAAAATTGGAACGAATATTTTGGGTTGGAAGATTACTCTCGACTCGGTGCATTTTGTTTCTTTAGAATGTAAAGAACAGGTACAATGCATTCTGTCCTTGGATCTAATCGGACATCACCACATGGCTGAGTTTCAAGACAGAATATACATGTAATAATTCTTGCTCTTTCACTAACATTTTGGTTTTGTGGGACAATCTGAGCTTCAGTGACAAGCTACATGGGCACTTGTTTCCATCCCAGGAATGTCTGGGATATAAGCAGAACATTCCACATTCTTGTATACAAGAAGAGGCTGTATATTTTGTGCATACTATTCTTTAGGTTCAACATAATAATACGTATAGGTCTCCCACGGAAAAGAAAAAAAAAGACTATATGTTTTATTTTTTATTTTTAATTGGGGGAGGGAATATGGAGGTGTCTAATCTAATTTGACTGTTCTCTTTATACGCGCATCCCAACAAGAAATTAGAAATGGATATTAGAATCCTATCGGTCACGTGGGAACTGCCGAAAAAGTTGCAGTCACTTATCGGGGCAAACGGATTCTGTTTGGGGTTTATTTCTGTTGCAACAGTTAGGTCGACAGGATCCAAGTTGCCCTATTTTCTTGAATATAAAAGAATATGGTATTTTCGGCAGTAAGTATTTGTGTCGTAATGTTCCCCTGAGGCAACCCTTTAGATTTTTAGCTTTGTTTCGTTGTTCAACCACTATCAAAAAACAGATTGTTTGTTTGCATTGTCGGCATTCACAATATCAGAAGTTCAGAAATCTATCAATTGGCATTGTTCTCACTGCTATCGGAAACTGGCTGCATTGTTCAGTGCTCGCATCTGGAGCAGGATAATCGAAATTACTACAAAAGAAAAGGGAAGGAAGTTATTTTGAAGCCTGGGCAAGTACATGTAGTTCACTCCAGAAATGTGGCAAGGTATGCTGCAAAAAAGGGACAGTTAGTTTTTGCCACCATTTCAGGGCTGCCATCTCCTTGACATTGTCCAGATTATATTTTTGTGGATGGGATTGGCAAAATTTCGCTCAAGGACTTTGAAACTAGGGGAGGGCGTCCGTTGGCTCCTAAAGACATAAAACGTAGCAAAATTCTTCTGGATAGTCAATCCCATGCTTGTTCTGGATGCCCCATTTTAACAAATTAACTACAACAGAATCTAACTACAACGACTCTAACAAATGTATAATTCTAATCTTATGGAATCCACCAAAAAATGTATAGGAGAAAATGAGTTATACCTTGGCACAATATCAACCAAATGTTCCTCATAATCATGTGGCCTCAAAAAATACTCATCTTTGTCTTTCAACTCTCTCTTCTGAGTTTTCTAAAAATATGCTATTTACTACGTATTGCAAGCACTTAGAATCATACATGTCAACCAACACAGCAAAGGTATTTCATTTGTAATAAATCACAACTTTGTTTGCCAAGTATCAACGACATATACCTGCCTAAATATTTCATATTTACAGTATGCTGGACTGGAGACTTGAACCTCAAATCTTCTACATGCAGGGCTCTACAGTTGAGCTACCAGGCATATGCCCTCATACAGCACAATGGAAGTTAGTGTTGATCTTGGCTCAAATTCTCATACTGCAGCAGTGGTCCAACATTGTAGAATAGAACATGAGAAACCTAAGTGATCAGCTTTGCAAAGATCAGGTTTCCAAAGATCAACGTATTAACAAAATATGAACAAAGAACAAGGCAGTGAACAAAGTATAAACAAAGAGCAAGGCAAGTCACAGTTGCCTCATTGTGGATTATTCAAGGACAAGCATAAACTGTCATGTTGTTGCCCGTCATTAGATGTATAAAATAACCTCTCGGAAAGAATGAACTTAATGACATGGAACACAAGGAAAACTAAAACTCCAGGATGTCACAACGCCTAACGAATCCATTTGAGTAGTTTATATACTTTGTCCAAAATGACCTAGCTCAGGAAATGCTATAACTAGCCATGATTTTGCTTAACCATTACAGTGGATAACAACATAATTCTGAATATTGATTGCTCTTACATGGTAACCGAGGCCTAGCACATGCCAGAGGGAGCTTATTGCTTGAACATGCCCATTAAAAGCAATCAATGCAGGGGGAAGTATACCCAACCTCCAGAGAGTAACACTGGAATTCAAATCCTGCCATACACCCTCATACAGAACAATGGAAGTCAGTGTTGATCTTAGCTCAAATTCTCATATTGCAGTAGGGTCCAAGGTTATAGAATTGAACATGGGAAACCTAAGCGATAACATCTTCAAACTCAAGCTGATCAGGTTTGCAATGATTTATTGTACTGATGGAACACCTTTCTTATTAAGTGTTATCCTATCTATCACTATGAGGACAACAAGAATAGTAAATTAGGATGTACAATCATGTTATCCAGGTGCACAGAGAGTTGCAAAAGGTATTGGCACAACTAGAAGCTTTTCGTCATGAAATAAAAAGTGGGTTTTCAAATTATGAAAACAGACCCATTAACACGACAACATTGTGAAGGTATCCAGGTGCTTGGCCTCTTGTGAGGAAGCATGCCTTGCATTTATGTGTGGCTTGGCTTATCTGGAAACGGCGGCGGGGATTTTTCAGGGGATCCAGCAGCCTTCGGCCTCCCTGGTCCCCCGTCTTAGATATAAATTGTTCCAGAGTTTTCAAGTGTTTCCGGGACTTGCGGAGCGGAAGTTCGCCATTTGGGTCTGTTTTCATTGTATCATTGCCATTCTTTTAATCTATTGAGATTTAGTTCTTCAAAAAAAAAAAAAAAATTTGTGAAGGTACACCTGATGGAGGCTATAGCAATGAACATTTTAATGGGATAAGGTCTGCAATGAACCTTGCCAAAATCGAAAAAATGATATTTTAATTCTCCAATTTCATAAAAACTAACTTATTTGAGAAACATTTATAACAATTTGATTTTCCTGTAACAAAATTCTAGAAGTTTTAAACTTGTATGTAACAGAACTCAAAAGAATCTTGAATTAGGTGTTCCCAGTGATGCAAAATTTTTGGCATCATCTGGCCTCTCTGAATGTCTAGAAACCTGTGCACTTGTAGAATACCAAAAGGTTTTTGAACTTATCTGTAACAGAATTCAAAAGAATCTTGAGTTAGATGCTCTAAATGATGCAAACTTTTGGCATCATTTTGCCCTCTCATAATGTCTAGAAATCTAATGTACTTGCAGATCTCCTGCCTGAGGACTCAACATATGTACATTCATCCTGCAAACAGAGAAATGACTTATCAAACCTCATTTAAAATTATTTGTCTAATACAATGCAGCAATGTAATCCAAAAAATGAACCAAGGAACATTTACCTGAACCAAATCACTGTGATCCGACTTGTTCTTGAGCTCTAAGAATTAGAGCGCCCTCACTGGCCAGTTACTATAGCCTATCTCCGTCATCTTCTCCGCCTTCCTCTACGAAAATTTTCCCCGCCATGTCTAATTTCTCATTTAATTTTCCACCTCCGCCAAAATATTTCACGTCCGCAAATGGCCACGCGCGCCACATGTGGAGGCCCTCCAATCCCTTATTCCGATTTGGCGATGTTAAGCTAGGAATATCTAATATCAATATGGCTAGCGTTGATTGCTCAGACATACATTCATAGGGTCATTGCAATCAGTACCAAGTTAGGCCACTTGAGGTACTTTCATGATTTTCCACGTTTGTTTCCGAACATTGGACTTCCGCCCTCACCACGAAATCCCCGATCCCACCACGTCCATAACTGTTTAAAATCTACCAGGGTCCCAATGGAAGCTCTCCTTCCAAAACGCAGTATTTAAACTTTGACTTTTGCAAAAGTCTAAAACCCACGAATCGTGCAAAAAGCGAACGCTAAAATGCTATGCGACTAGATCACACCATTTAAAAAACTAACTTGGGTTACAAATTCAAAGATCTTTCTCTAGGGTGGAAGGGAGTGGTCCTACGCCACTAGATCAATCAACAAAAAGAGGCAACCTGAAGGAAATATTATCTATTTCATCCTATTTTAACTTTACGCTAGTGTTGAGATAATAAGATAAGATAATGTAGCCACCCTTTCTTTATTTTTTTCTTTCTTTTGATTTTTAATAATATATGCATGAGCTGCTCTCATGATTCATGTCGATTGGCCACCAAACTGCATCATTCAGGACAAAAGGACAAAGCAGGGGCTCTTACTATGTCTTTGTTAGTATTTGAGTTCAGTTGCAGATGTTTTGCAAACTGCGACTTTTTAATTTCAATGTCCTGTAGATTTCTTCTCCTTCTAGCTTCCTATTTCTTTCGTTTCATCCATTCTAGTTCATGGTTCTGGTTCCTTAAACTGTTGCTCCCAGTTCTGCCTTTGTATAGATGGTCATCAATCAAGAGTGTATTGGCCACTTTATATGTTCTTGCAATTGTACACTTTCTCCAAAATCTTGAAGTTAATATTGATGTTATTAACTTTAGTGCATGCTCTAGTGAGTTCCTTTAGACTCCACTGGAATACTAATGCACTCCTTAGTTGTCATGTTCAACATGGTACCATCAAAATCAGCCCATATTGCAAATGTCAAACTGGTTTATACATCAGCCAAGAAACTCAAATAAACCTTTCCTAAATACCACTATCTTTGTTTTGGAAAGCATCAAAAGTTCCAGTGGTGGATCCACCCTTGGTATGATATTCCTACTAGTTTGCTCGTAGAATTTTCCAAGCACACCATTGAAATCGAAGATCGATCAATAGTTTTTTAAGCAACCTGATTCTCTTGATGGCTGGAGGTGATGCACAATCACTTCCAGGTATAACAAGATCCTTTTTCTTCTCTTTAAACAGCATGTCCCCACCAGAATTGTCAGGTACTAGTAGAAACAACAAGAAACAACTGTCAGATATTGGGGAAGAAAGAGACCAAAAAGAAGTTAGGAACAAAGACTAAACCTTTTAACTCAATCAATGTAGGTATCTTACTTGGTTGTTTTTTTTTTTTTGAAGAACTGTGTCATCAATAAATTAAAAGAATGGTAATGTTACAAATCGAGTGAGGAGGAAGGA
>JAANSK020278113.1:0-11168 GCA_011763485.2 Isoetes engelmannii
CGATCAGCCTACGCTTCTTCATCGAGAGGGGGGTGAGCAGGTACTGCTGGGGGCCTCGGGCGAGCGTGGGATTAACCCTGTCTGTAGTGCCCAAGTTTGACCTGTGACAGGGCCTCACCGTCCCAGAGTTTGCCAAGGAAGCATGTGTCTAGGTAGGTCTTCAGCTCTTCATGTTCCTGCTTCGTGTGAACCCGTACGCACCTGTGTGACTGGACGTTCCATTGGGATAGCCACTGCGCCTGTTTCTCTTTCCAGCAGGTTTTAAGACATTGAGGGCCCCGTACCACTGCTAAGGCTACCTGCGGCAGCCGGCCCTCGTCCATGTGAGCCACTTTCTGGAAGTACAGGAGGCGACGACAGATTGCCGCCCTCTGCAGCGGAACACAAGGCCCCCAAAAATGAACCTGCAATAAAAATCAGCATCAAAACCAGTATGCTCATGGTTTTTTTATACAAAAATTCATAATGTCACAAAAAACCATACGTCCTTCATGGTTTTCTAAAACCAGTAGTGGTTCATATCATATATTTTGTACTAATTCTAAAAGTTACACTAGTTCCAAGAAATCATCATTAGTTTGTAAGATGGTTTCTAAGCATATATTGGTCTAACATATATTGATTTTGCAAAACCATTGGTAGTTCATACCATATTTAATTACATGCATTTTAACTTTTACAATGGTTTATTGAAATCATCATTAATTTATTGGATGGTTTTTACACATACATTTTCAATATTACAATTTTGGATGCTTTCACATTCTAGTTGTCATTACCGTATATGTTTTTCAACACATTTTTTACTCTATCAAGTTTTTCTTCTTAGTTCAAAAACCATGTTGAATTTTGTAAAGATGTGACGATTTTTTGATGTTGTTATTCACTATGCTTTTGTTACTAATAGTTTTTTATGATCTAGTTATTTTGCAGCTTTATTATACAACTGTTTCAATCCTACAACTTGCCATCTATATCAAAATGTATCTATCTTAAAGTTGAGGGCATGAGAACTCACGTTTCAAATGGGTATTCTTTCACATGATGAACGAATGTAGAAAATTTTTGTATGTTACTACTGTATAGTCGGTATATGAGTTGTATTTACCAGTACACTGACTCGAATTTATATCCTTCTTGATATAATAACACCTTATGAAGCATCACAATACTAGACAATTGAGAAACAGATATTAAGGTTGACAAGCCATAACCGACATAATGGTAAACACCAAGAACATTTAAATCCATCAAGAATTTCTAGAAAATCTTCATAATTGCATCTTGCTGTCAGTACCATGAGGTAAGGTCCATTATGCCAAGTTATTCAATCTCAATAGTTCTACATAAGTTTTAACATATGACTTTTGCATATTGTAGGATTGAATCTGAGAAAGTGCATTCGCATAAAGGCCTCTAGCAGGCATCAGGTAGCTGAAATGCTTTTTGAAGCATGGCATCTGACTTTGCAGAGTACCTAGAAGCAGATCACTTACAAGCCTAAATTTAATAAAAGAGGAGCAAAATGCGGATCTTCATTGCTTTGAGCATTCGCAATGAGAAGATCAAAATCACAAGCCATGCTCAATTTCATTTTCACAAAAATCTTTTCTTTCAAACTTGCATAGATATGAATTGCCTTTCAATAGGAACAAAGGCATAGTCCTTAGCTAAAGATACCATTCATGAGAGGTCTTAAGGGGCATGGCTGTCTATGGTTATAGATCAATGGCTAAATAGCTTGTATAAATAAATGACTGATGTGGTTGAGCTGAGAAACCATTGGGTTGGACGTCTTACCACATATCTGTCTTTGATCAGAGCTGTGGGTTGATTCAACCCAGAAGCGAAAAGAGAGACCTTATTGATGGCTTTCTCCCATCCGTGACCTTTGTCTAAAGCTCCAAAAATAGAGCCCACCAGGGTAGCCTGCCATATTGCAAAGAATAGTATCGAGATTCAAAAATACCCGTGCCAGACATATCTCTGGGAAATAAGAAGTTTTCAAAACAGAGCATCAAAATCAATCTCAGTGTACAGGTGCTTCTAGGGGAATGGCCGATATTAACGGACTCCTGACGGAATTCCATAAGCACGGGAGTACTGCTGGTATGCTACCGAAGTGTAGCATGTATAGAGCGGACCATAAGCTCGTATGAGGAATTATCTAGGGCTAGCAAAGTTGTGACTAAGGGCCAAGTTGGAATGTTTATTGAGTAATAAACATTCGTATGTTAAATTGGCACATTAAAGGTTGACCTTTAAAGTCCACGTGGCAATATTTTATTGGTTTGGGAAGAGCCAATGGGAAAAAGGCAAAAAACGCACGAATGCTTTTGGGTTTGTTCATGAGGCGGAGCTGCAGATCCGGCCTCTGCTTGGAACGGCCATACCTCAGAATGCCACACACCTAGATACTGTCCGAAATTGCATGTAAAGGCGTGCAAGAGGGATCCTATAAATAGGTTCTAATAGCCACGTAAAGGATTGGTGCGCCGTGCTTGTATTGTGCTTGCATTGTGATTGTGCTTGCATTGGAGAATTGTCTTAGAGATAATTCTCTTAATCCCGTTCTTAAGGCAGGTAAACCAATTGGGTTGTGTGCTTGTCAGGATTGGGGTTTACTAGAATACTCCGAAGGAGTAACACTAAAGGTAAGCAATTCTCTGGGAGGATTATCTTGCATTCGTTTAATAGTAGAATCAAGAGGAAGCAAGGTTTCCTGATTAGCTCTCTGGGAGACTAATCAAGGTGTGGGCGGTAGACCATTGGCCCTTTCCATTTTGGGAAACTGCAAGAAATTGTTGCCGAACACTCAAAATAATTGAAAGAGTGTTTGGGTGGGCTTCCTTATCTAATTGTTCATGATAAGGAATAGCTTGAGTCAGCCCCTTCACGAAAATGGAACTTTGCTCCTCACCTGATGATTCAAACGAAGAAAAAGACAGATTTAGGAGCATCTACTTGTGATCGCATCTGGTTTGCCGGTTTGCCCAGGCGCTAAGGGGCTCGAACTGCAGCAGGCGCGACGAGCATAATGGCGGTTATAGCTAGTTAGACCAATCACTTGGGATATCCACGAATTTTTTAGCATATACCTGGATTATCCTGCATTCTCGAGGGCTTGCCCTTAGGGGGCAACCCAAAAAAAACTCAATGGTTGGGCATAAATTAAATACATGTGTGCTATGTTCAATTTTAGCGCCAAAAAAAAAAAAAAACTAGCAAAAAGGCACGCCAGAAAAATAAGGCTATAGAGGTTTGTTGTTTGTCCAATGTAATTCTTGTTATTTTCAGTTTTAGTTTTAGTTGTGGTGCGTTCATAGTAGTTAGCTAAGATAGGATTGAGATTGAGATCGAGTATTGTGTTGTATTGTATTGTATTGTATTGTATTGTATTAAGCTTACTTATTTTGTGATCGTGGTTGCATAATTTCATTAACGTTGTCATCATCTCTTGGCCCGAACGTTTGTTTAGAGATAGGCATTCATCTATGGCCAGGTTGCAATCGATGTGGAGTAATGGAAGCTTCATAGGTGTTGGTCCCCTCCGAGATGCTTGTTAAATGTTGTATTCTCATATTGTAGTTGGCTTAGGGATGTGCTTGATATATCATGTGACAGGCAATGTAGTTGATCGAAATGCTTTTTGTGATTAATATGATTTTTCTTTCCTTTTTGTATGAATGTTGCTTACCTTCTACTGGTTCTTTGCTATTTTCTAGCTTGAAGGCCTTGTTGCTTCTTGCCTGACGCTCTGGAGTTCTAAAACTATCACCCAACCTCGTACGTATTTGTTGGGCCCGATTCTACAGTGATTTACATCATTAAAAACCATAATACCAGTAATTTGAAGGCATTATACCAATAACCATGTTCACACGTTGTCCGCTATTATGGAAACTTCTATAGTCCATTTGTATGTTGTATGGCTGTTGTGGGGGCATAGACAATGCAAAGAAGATTCAAGATAAATATGCTACTGCAATATGGTCATGCATGAGTGACAATGGCATAGCAATGAATATGATCATCCAACTTCATGAAACAAAAGGCATGGTTGCATATCATCATATACCAAAGCTCTAGTAAGAATGCCAACATGTTAATGGAAAGCATTCTTGCATGATAAACAAGCAATTTATAAATTGTACTGACATGAAATATTCAAACCATATAAATACTCCACTTGGAGCTCTGTCTACAGAAGAAAAGGTAAAGCAAACATACAAAACCTAATCTGGTGCAGTTCTAATACTATTAATGATGTGTATCACTTAAAGGATTTTTGAAAGGATGTGGACCATGATATAATTCTTTCAAAGTGCTAACCTTCAAGATTAGAGGCTCACTTCCAGATTGTGTTTTCATTTTTTTGTCGAACCTTTGCACATAGCTCACAATGAGAACAAAAATTTTATTTCTAGACTAGAAAGCATTGAGTTTTGGCCATAGGCCGTGGTAGTCTACTAAAAGGATGTGGCACAAACAGGTTAGTGAGCCCATCTGGGGTAAAAAGAAATTTGTAGCACCCACACAAACTAAGTTACAACTAGGTAAATCTATACTAGGAAATTGAGCAGACAGTCTACTTATATACTTATTGAGCATGAATATCTGCATTGTCTAAAACTGCATTAGAACCTACGAGTGCCCTGCAAGCTATGATGAAAATTGGTGAGCCTATCCTGGGTTAAAAAGAATCTGTAGCACCCACACAGAATAAGTTCAACCAGATAAATCTATACACTTAGCAGCCCAACCATCTGAATTACATATATATTTACTCACTATCTCAAACCTATTGAACATCTCATGTGCTTTTCTTATCCTTTCCTTGCATGGAATGTGTCTGTCACATCAAACATTATTTAAGACATGAAAACATCCCCAAGTTCGCAAGGCCTGTGAATCTGTCGTATTTCATTTTGTAGATTATCAAGTGTTTGATCATCACCTTTGATAATAGATTTTTTTTTATCTGTTTTTTCTTCCCATTGACAATTCTTTTGCCAAGGCCTGCAGCAGTAACAGCTGATGTTGTGCTATGACAATTGTTTCAATTGAGAACCAGATGGCTGTCACCACCTTCACTGCCCTTTCACATAGCACATCAACTCTTTTACTGGAAGCTCTGCAAAATGGAGAGAGGAGATGGGTGGATTCGAGCCTATAGATGGCATATGATTGTCTTAAATTTAACCACAGAATGACATTACCTGAGTTGTCAGAGAATCCCGCCCTCGTGCTTGTGACTGTTTAACATTACGGAAAGGAAAACAGTATTTGGGCTGCTTCAACGGACTCTTTTGCTCGCCAGAAAAGCCGCAGGGGATTTCCAAAAGGCTAACCATTTTTTTCATTGGGAGATGGATAAATCAATAGATTCAATGGTAAGAACAGATTTAGCTGACGTGTTATGAAATGTGGACAGGCTAGAAATTCCGGAAGCCATGTACTGCAGTTTAGGCAAGCCTGCTAAAACCAAACCACAAATTGAAAATTGCCAAATGAAGTGAGTCTTGTTTTCAATGATGAAGACTTCAGCTGCAAGGATATTCCATGTACACTTATGGTAACCTTCTACTTAAAGACAAACTTTCCAAACATGAGCTGGAAGCAACTGTTTTAAGAGATATGATAATTGGTAAACTGGTATACAGAAGGTGATATAAGTAGTGTCACGTGTTTTAGAAATAACCATGAGCAAAATAGAAGGATTAATGGTTTTTCCGAATGGCAGATGACAAAGAAACGCATTATTTTACCTAGATGTTAAGCCTGTGCTGCAAATAAGATCAGAGCATAAATCACAGATAATATCTGCATAAGTTGAGATCAAACAAGGTTGGATTCTTTACAGCCACACAAAACAAGCCAATTTGATCAATGCTGTCTCAATCGCTTTCAGAAATGGGATCAAGAGAAGAGACATCCACAGCATGCAATACTGTCAACCATCTTTTCGTAGTAACTTCTTGGAAATATCATCATTCATAAAATGTGGTCAAACTAAATTGAAGACCAGCTGCAGCAAAGTAGATGTGAGAAAGCCCCTTTGTCTTCTTATAATGTTGACTTTGTAAACACCTGCGATAGCACAGCAACTCTAAAGCTTATAGAAGGTTGCACTGAGGACAAGGTATCCTTTGTTTAAATGTGAGTATTACCTTAAATGATACAACAGCATGTACACATCATTACATACAATAGCATCGCAACAAGTCATGTCTAGCGCAAGGATTAAAGAGACCGTAACAACACAAATGTGCTACATGTAGCACATAGAGACAAAAGAGAGCAGACATAGGAATGTTGTGATAATTTCATCCAGCCTTAGCTACTGATCCTTTTCAGAACTAGAAAAAAAAAATAGAAAAAACTCACTTATCTTTAAAAGCTTGCTTCATGGAAGATCAACTGGAGAGGCTCTAGCATAATAAAAGTTGCAGGAAATAAACTTATTTATTGGCCGGCTTATAAGCATTACAAAGTAAACGATTCCTGCAAGGCAAGGCCGAGCTGGCCTTTCCTTCCTAGTATTATCCTGCCTGTTCTGTTTTTGTCCAGAAGCGAGATCTGCAGATAAAATCCATGCCAGAAGAAGCATGTGGCAACGAAAATCTGATGATAAAGCATATTAGGTTTTGATGTACTGACCTGGATTGATCCAAGAAATAAGAAAGAAGCTGCAACACGATGCTGCCCTAGCGGCACAAACTCGATGGGAGGATCCCAAAATGTTGCAAAAACAACAAGGTAAAACCCTCTGTTGGCTATTGCAAATGCCAAATACAATAAACCCTCGGCTGGAAACCGACGAAAGCAAGCAGGCTCAGAGCCTTCGAGATTTCCATCAGCATGTAAATTGGAGACCATTTGATGGAAATTGCTTGAGAAGAAGAAGAAGAAGTAGATCTCTGATGAAGGGATCGTGTCTAATGAAGGGTCGTGGAAATAGAAGCTCGCTACAAAGCTTAAAGCTTGCCGTTACGCGTGCTCCTCCTCATCTCCGTGGCTATTTTTTAGCCTTTTTTTTCTATTTTTCATAGCCGTAGATCTTAATAAAAATACATCTAACGGTGAAAGCTAAGGCCACATCCTATTTTGATGAGGTGGAGGTGCAACGTGGATAGCCTAGAATTACAAGAAAGGCTGTAGGCTTAGTTGGGCTGGCGTGCTAAAAAAAAAAACTACGTGGCCCCTTGAAAAAGCATTTGGAACCTTTTGGCCGGAGCAAACGGTCTCTTAGCTTTTCTAAAAAATGTGTGGGAAAAGAAATCGCAATGTAAAATGTAAATAATAGCGTTTTAAAACTTCCTCCGTCTTTCATAAAATTATGCCCATAAAGGAGAATCTGGATCCTTCATATTTTGGTGACCACATCTGGACCGTAAGAATTCTCTTTTGTGCCCTAATCTTCTTCTCATTTTCTAACCTCAAATTTCATAGGATGATGCGGCAGCTATGGCGGCGGCCAGATTCATGGTCGATTTGCATGTGGCGATGGTGATGATGCGGCAGCTATGGCGGTGGCCAGATTCATGGCCGATTTACATGTGGAGATGGTGATTATATGTGGGTAAAGGAAAATCCTTCTGCTCTTTGCTTTCTTCTGTTCCTCTTGATGCGGAATGCTTGCTACAGATTTGGTTTGATCTGCAGATCTCTTGCAGTTTCATGGCTGTGGCGATGAGTTAGACAATATGCGTTTTGGTTTCATGGCTATGACGATGGGGCGTATCTGTGAAAGTACCGTGGTAGTGCTAAGGTTTATTTGATTCTGCTTCCTGGTTAATTCATTATGCTTTGTTTGAAATTGCTGGATATTAGGACAGTTTTATGGTTGGGAATCCATAAGCAGTTTATGGTTGGGAATCCATAAGGCGAACCTGCTACAGCCTGTAAGGACACAAGATAGATTGCATTTATTCTGTCACCAGTTCAATTATATGCTATGAAATTATGGTCTGTTTTACAGTGGAAATGGAAATTGACAGGTTGTGGAGAAAAAAATGATGTAAAGAAACTGTATCTATTTTCTAGCCAGCATTGAACACAAACCTTCATAATGTCTTTAAAGAGATGCGGATATCTGGCACTTGTAATAAATTGAAATTCTAGGTCTAAAATTTGAACTGTTACATACAATCAAATTTTGAACTGTTACATGCAATCCTGAGGAGTAGATTTAATATATCTCTTTGCATTCCAGGTAAGTATTGGCGAGGATTAAGCAGGGATTATGGTAGGTATTCAAGCTTCCTGGCCATGGCATATCTTGTGAGGTGCATTTTGTGAGACAAAGCTAGTTACTTACTGATGTCTTTGGTTTAGTTCCTGCAGGAGTACAAACGAATCCAGATGCTCATTTATTTGCAATCTTTTTAATTTTTAGAATTATAAACACTTGGTGGATATGGAAAGCTCTCTGATGGAGTTTTTGATCAGAGCGCAGTTAATGGGGACGCTTCGTACATGTGCTAAGTTGCATGTTTGGTTAATGCTTCGTTTTTCTAAAATTTCAATCTGAAATTTCGATCTGTAATATGCAATAGTGAGTTTGATATAATTCCTGAGTTCCATGGCGAGGATTAAATCAGGGATTATGGTAAGTGTTCTCCATTTTTGTGACAGAGCCCATTGCTTATGTGTTTGGTTTTGTCCTTGTAGGAATACAATAAAACCCAAATGCTCATTTCTTTTCAAACTCTGCGAATGTTTAGAATCAGTAAGACTTTGGACATATAAAGCTCTTTTTGATGATGTTGATCAGAGCACATTTCGAGGGGGACGCTTTATACATGTGGTGAGTTGCATGTTTGATTAATGCTGTCTTTCTCTTTGTCTAAGGCGAAATGGAAACATGAGGGTTCAAATCCCTCCTTACTTTATATGTTTTTCGTTGCAAGTTTATACATGGTGGTTGGCATTTGAACCAACTAAAAGAACCTAATGAAAAGCCCTAAAGATTTGACAGAAAATATCATGGAAAATAGTCACACTAGCATCATAAAACTAGATGCACACAAAATCCATGGAAAATAATTACAGTAGCATCGATATAAACCAAATAAATTTATCATAATGTAGTAGCTGATAAAATATATCATATTATATAACCAATTAAGATTAGCACACGTATATATCAAGATAGATTAGATGTGAATCAAATACTATGTTCTTAAACTTAGTATATTAAGCATTATTAGACATCATCTATTTTAAGCAATAGTAGAGATCAACTACACTTACTATATTGATTAGATATAATAAAATACTATGCTCTTAAACATGACGTATTAAACATTATTAGACATCGTATATTTTAAACAATAGTAGAGACTAACTACACTTACCATGTTGCGATATAATATTAAAAAATAAAGCTCATTTATCACATTAGCAAATTGCATTGAGGAACCACATTGTATAACTAAATATGGTTTGTAAACTTTTGAACCCACAAACATGTACTGATTTTAATATTTGGTTTTCACCAACAAACCATTAAACAAAAACTATACTGATTCAATTTTGGGGGCCTTGTGAAGGAAACCTGTTTCCTGGAGCAGTATCTGGTACGGGACTGTCTGCTTCACTCCCAGGGCGCCTGCCAAAAAAGCCTTTTGCACTCGTTCCAGGTCAGCCCAGATGGTGGCGGAGACGACGGGCCCCCAGACTCCGTACAAGAGGACTGGCTCCACCAGAGCCCTGAAGAGGCATGCCTGGTGCTCCCAAGCGTAGAGCTCTGCTTGGTAACTACTGTTTTGCATGTCGTGCAGTGCCTTCCAGCCGGCAACCACCCACAGTCGAATGCAGCTATCCCAATGCATTGATGTGGAGAACTCAATGCCCAAGTATTTGTAGGTGGGTGCTCCCCCTGGTACGTGAAGGAGGGAATCTGTGGGTGCCTAGAAGATGAGATGAGCAGGACTTTGGTCTTTGCGAGGTTCACCCGCATTCTGGTGTGCTGACAGAATGTGGCCAGCACGTCGAGGTGGCGCTGCATGTCCTCCGCTGTGTGTGCCAGGAGGTCGACATCATCGGCGTAAATCAACTGTCTGATAATATGATGCATCAACTAGGCGCCCATCCCGCCGCGCCGGGCCATCCAATGCTCCAACTGATCTATATAGAGGCCGAACAATGTAGGCAAGAGGGGGGCAGCCTTGTCGTACCCCAATACTGCTGGTCACTGATTGCCCGGAGGTTGTGAGGCACCCATAACACGCCTCATACAACCCGTAGACTGCATTCCGCAAATCCATCGGCGTGCCGAGCTCCTGCAGTCTGTCCCATAACAAAAATCTTTGTTGCTGCATTGGTTCTACATGAATATACCGACAAGAACATAGCATCCATTTCAACTTAACATAAAATAGACCAGTGCAATGCCGGATCAATCCCTACTTGTGTTGGGCCATCATCTGCTGCATGCCAAAATGGAACCAATTCATATTGATTCTGCTGCTAATATGCAAAGCCAGCCATACCTTGTACACTGAAGTCTTTGAGATTGACAGTACACAGGTCATAAAGATTGTGAGTGACACCCCCGTTGTGCAACATGGAGCGCAATTGTGTTACACATTCTAAGGCCTGCAGGTGGTTATTAATTTATGTTGCTGCATCTCAGAAATGTATTTCTGTAATGCATTACAGCATGTTGTGCTATGTATCGAAAAACCGCCACAGTCATCTATCACTGAGGAGGCATCACTGAAAGAAAGAGGACAATCTGCAGAAGAAATGGCACACACCTAAGTGGAGACGGAAGGCAATCCAAATGCCACATCTTGATAAATGACAACAATATCAAAATACCTAAGCATCTAGAGAAGCACATGTCTAAATGAAAATGATAATAGTTCCCTTCTGATTATGGTTCCTTATCAATCCCTATACACTCTAAGAAGATGCATAATCGCATCATCTACTAACAAAGTAAACCATTTTAAAAACCAACTACCAAATTCATGATGTGTTATGTTTGAAAGGAGCAGTACAAACCTTCATTCACCTTGCAGCCGTAGAGATTGCGTAAAACTACATTCGCATATGCAGGGTTAAGCTAGCTTGCCATCCATACAAGGACAACATTTCTGCAATCTTCTAATACTTTACCCCCATCAGATGTTATTGTTAACTCATTTGACTTCAAAGAC
>JAANSK020278124.1:0-11168 GCA_011763485.2 Isoetes engelmannii
GTTCGACCCGTTGGGAAGGGGAAAGTCCCCGGCGTTATACGATGGGAGCATCGTATGCCGTCAGGGAGCGTCACAATATCCATGTAGCATCTTTCTGCCTGGGCTATGTCCTTTGCATGAATGTCTGCTTTAGTTTTAACCATTGCAAAGGGCTTGTTCCAGATCCTGGCATCACTAGAAATTTGAGCATCTAAATCAGAAAATGTACTACTAGTAAGAATGAGAATGCAATCAACTGCATAGACCCTTTTATCCATGAAGTAATTTTCTTCAGGCCCCTTAAGATTGTGCATGCCTAAATCTGGCATTTCCCAGAAGACTAAGTTGGTGAAGTTGGTATTTCTGTATGATTATGCCATCAAACTCCCCAAATGGCATGTCAACATTAGTAGGGGATCCATGGTTTAGCAAGTTGTTGGGCTGGTAAGCTCCAAGCCAGGATCATATGATGTCATTCTAATGGGCACTAGCCCAAATATCTCATTAGTGATTAGATGGATTCACACACATTATCATGTTAGTTTACCATTTGTGCTAAATTTTCTCCCTTGAGATTCCACATGGAAGTTCGAAGAAATGATTATGCATGATGCAAAATGGCCGCAATTGGCCATGCATATCTTTGAAGATAATAGTTAACTAGTCTTACGAGAATTGTCATGCAAGTACTACGGATATTTATGAGACTATTTTTTTAGTAGCACAAGGCGGTAACAGGAAGACTAAATACCGCCATCTTGGCAAATAAACGCCCAAGATTGTCCAACTTACCGCCAACATGGGACCATCAAAGCGAGCAAAAACATGAAAAGGACGTGCTACACACAAAGACAAGTAACACTCCACATCCCTGAGCGATCCTAGATGAATAAGATTAGCCAGTAATTGCGAGGCCTTAAGCTGGAGATCATGCTTTGAACGTGTGAACATAGACACACAATGAGACTTTGAGAGGGTAGAGCAAAAGAAACTACTTGCAAGCAAACAAACATAGAGCAAATCAAGAATTGAAGAAAGAAAAATGCTTTGTGAATGGACCCCAAGGAAGATAATATTTGGTTTGTCGGTAACAATATTCGTTTGATTTTTGAGTATAAAAGCCATACATGATGCCTAAATAGCATTGGAGGGATACCGAAACCCGTGAACAGCCATGGACCGTAGCCTTATGCTAGTTCTGGTTCTTACAGCATCCATATGTTTGGCAGGGGCTGATGAATATCTGAATCCGCCTCTAAAGTTCCATTTCTACAGCAAATCATGCCCCAATTTAGAGAAAATCGTTAGGGAAAGAGTGGCCTATTATACTGCTCAAAATCCCACTACTCCGGCTCCCCTGCTGCGCCTATTTTTCCACGATTGCTTTGTTCAGGGCTGCGATGCCTCTGTTCTGCTCAATTCCACACAAAAATCCGTCGCCGAAAAGGATTCCGACAACAATTTCAGCCTCGCAAAATTCGAAGTTATAAACGACATCAAGAGCAGATTGGAAGCGGAATGCCCCAGCGTCGTCTCCTGTGCAGATATTCTGGCTGTCGCTGCAGTTTATGCAATCAAACAGGTCATAATTTTATTAAGGTCTCGGTATGTTGTATTTTGGCTGATATTGGGTTCGTCTATCCGCCACATGTGCAGGCTGGAGGACCTCTCTATTCAATCGAGCTTGGAAGAAAAGATGCCCTTACCTCTTATGCCCAAAGTGCTAGTATTATTTTGCCAGGCTCTGACCTCTCTGTGGATGGCCTCCTCCAAAACTTTGGCAATGTTGGCCTTGATAAGTTGGATCTCGTAACATTGTCAGGTTAGCCAGCATGGAAAAACACTTGTTTTTTGTTCTGCCAGCATGGAAAAACGATGGGTTTTTTGTTCTGCCTAGTGAATTCTCTCTTCGTTATATTTGATATACTTTTTCATTATATTCAATGAACCATAAATTATTTGGTCTTCACAGACGATAAAAATTAATTCAATTCAATTATTGATATCCGTATTCATATTGCAGGAGCTCACACGATTGGACAAGGACACTGCAGCAGTGTCTCAAGCCGTATTTATCCTACAATTGATTCACGATATAATGCCAAATATGCCAAGCAAATTCTATACAATTGCACGGACAATGGCAAGCTCCAAGGTGGCAACTTTGATCCTAATGTACAGATATTCAATGACCCCATTACTTCCTTAAAATTTGATAACCAATACTACAAGAATGTAAAGAACGGACTGGGACTTTTTGGCTCTGATGCTGCTCTCCTTTCTAATACGTATACTAAGCATATCGTGGAGAAATATGCAGCAGATGAAAAGGCATTCTGGAATCAATTTGGAATATCTTTGAGAAAGATGGGAAAAATAGGCGTGTTGACTGGTAGTCGAGGGCAAATCAGGCAAAAGTGTTGGATCAGGAATTCTCACAATGCAGATCCAGCCTTTGATCCCACCACTTAGATCATATGGGCTACCTTTACAAGTTAGGTCCATCCTTTGCTATCCCACTACATATACAATATAGTTCTATCTATTTAGCCTTCCATACCATCAGAATTCAATAATTTTCAATTCAATTCAATATTAATAAATGTTTGCAAATAATAGATTAGTTCTATTTATTGTGGTTAACTACACGTTTGATACTTATTATGTCTTGTCATTTGCTAGATAAGAGCATTAAATATGCTAATAAGTACCTAGATGATTTTTACATCTATTGAAACACCGTTGAGGGCCCACATAAATCAATGAGGTTGTCCATTTTAGGGTTGCTTGAAGGGCGTACACTAAAAAAGTTTGTGAGGAAGCTGGAATATCTCAAGCATATGTCGAATAGACAATCTAGATCGCGAGAGAGGCAAGCATATCCACATAATGTTATAAACGTACAGAGATAACATAAAGAAAACAAAGATTCCATATCAACACTTACATTCTATTTTGAGTTTAGGGGAATATTTTTCAAACTGCGAGTTTCAGGCAGATTGCATGCCTTGCTGAAGAACAGATCTCCTTCCGGAGGAGCAACCTCTTGCAAGCATCAACAAGAATCGCAGTATATCTCCTTCTTCCGATTTGCTTCACGAATTTCTTTTTTTAGCTTGGACGTTCAAGAACTGCTTGCAACCAGTTATATGTATCCCCTTTGTTCTTCTGCAACTCATCAGAAAACCATCCAATTCATTCCCTGCAACTCGAATCAAGCATCGATGTACCTCTTTTCCTCCTATCGCCATTTTGATGTAAAGACCTCTCCCTATTTGGACCTTTGATGCTTTCAAAATCAGAACCGTCTTCTTCCTTCTTTCTTCTTTCTTTCTTTTTTTTTTTTTTTTTTTTTTTTGGAGAAACGACAGGGATTATATTAGTGTGTAGAAACTATACATAGTAGTACAAAAAACCCGAACCAAAAGCTTGGGAAAAACCTGTGGAAAGTGGAGATCCCACAATCCATTGATCCCATTGAGAGGGAATCATAATTTTAACTTAGATCAAAGCCACTTTTAATAGTAGATAGTAGATAAAGTTTAAGGTTCAACACTTAACAAAGTTTGGGGATCAAGTATCAGACAAGTAGGAGCCCACAGACCGAGACTACAGTAACTCAGGAACTCCATCTAGGGAGATGATAGCAAAGGTGGCATCTGTATGCTCATGCAACAGCTCATCAAGTTTGTTCGGACCATAGTGAGTGGAGTCCAGCAGATAAAGAATCCAGGAGTCACACGCATCTTCATGTATCTTGAGTTTAGCTTCAAAATATGGCTTCAGATCCCCATTGAACCTCCATATATCATTATCAGCCAAGAGCCGAGTTGACCAATACTGATGATCACTTCAGTTTTGACCCAAAAGAGGACTTCAATAGCCTCTTGGTTAGTCAGCATGCGCAGGCAGTATAAATCATTCGAGAGGTGGTTAACCCGGATACCCGTTATCAGCCCATGAAGAATTGTGCAGTTTGAAGCGCAAAAACCAACTGTTTTTGCCCATTTTTTTTATCGATCCGGCTTTGTTTTGCCTCAAATCTCTTCCTTTCTTCGTCAAACTAGCATTAAAGAGGTAGACAAAGCGATTTAGATGCTTTTTGAACCAAATCAACCACCCATGGAGCAGGAAGAAACCATCAGTTCAAAAATCTTGGCCCCGCAGCGCAGTTCTACACTTAGTTTTTGTCCGGATTAACCACCTGGTTAATCTGGACGTCCGAAAAAAAACCACACTGGCTGATACCGGATGTCCAGATTAACGAGGTGGTTAATCCGGACATCCGAAAAAAACCACACTGGCTGATATCGGATGTCCGAAAAAACCACCCCACTTGTCCGGATTAACCACTTCCTTTGTCCGGATTAACGACCTCTCGGACGATATATAAGGAGTTGCGCGTCAGCATGATGGTAGAAGGGTCTACTTCGTGTGCACGCACCCTGCATGGTGCCTTTTAAGGATGAAATTTGCCAAGGAAGGAATCCAGATCATTGAAAAGTAACGAAAAGAATTGAAAGAGACCATTACAGAACCCTAAAATATCCTATTGACGGTCATAATCTGCTCCTTTTAAGGCCTTATGAGCCATAGCAGCTTCTGCAAATAGGAAGTTAGCCTTAAGCTCAATCATGCTTGGAGCTGCTTGTGCAATAGCAACTGCATTCCTCTGTTTCCATATTGTCCAGCAGCTAAGTGCCCTGATTGTGCCAACAAATGGAGCTTTCTGGTTAAGATATTGGAATAGGGATGCATCATTTATAGGAACCGAACCAACCAAGGGCAAAAGCCATTGCCAAAAGTGGCCAAGTCTTGAACAGAGAAAGACATGAGTACTAGTTTCAATTTGGCCACATCCCAGAGAGCAAAATTCTGAGACATGTAAGAATTGGTTTTGAGGTTTTTGTTTAGCAAGAGCCATCTAAACAAGGCAACCTTATTGCCACACTGAAGCTTCCAACCCTGTCTTATCACAGATGTAGCTAATTCATTGGAACACTTCCTTGAACTCACCTTTAGCTCGGGTTCATCTAATAGGAGGGAATAGATCTTGGAGACTTTATATCCGTTCCCATTGCATGTCCAGTCAAGAGTGCTTGCAGGAGCATTGCCTTCATTTTGATGTGCCCTTGTTACGGTTCGGTAGATACTCCTATTGGTGAGAGTATCCGGAAGTTGAGGCAAAAGCTCCTGCTAATCTTTTCATCTACCGTTGTCTATGAGGCCCCAATTGTTTGTAATCCATCCACCTGCCGTTCCTCGTATTTAAGGGGGTGCTTCAGAGCAAGGTAACCCTCCTCTTCTGTGGTAAGATCATTATGCCAAAAGAAACCAAAGAAGTTTGAAGTTTTACCTAATGAGATTGCTCTAAAGCATCTGGAGGTCTCGTTTTCCAGGCAGAGATGATTCTCCTGAGGATTTTAGAGATAGCTGAGGCCGATTTCAATTGATGAAAGACAGAGTCAAGAAGATGGTGGGTAATTGTCCATTAAGGTTCGATTCACTAAGCCAAAATCTAGTAAGTTTCAAGGCAGGAGACTCTGTATCTGAGAAAAGGGATCTCTACACAATCTTTGCAGCCAAGGCATGAGCTTGAATGAAGAGGTCTTTGCAGCCAAGACCTCCATCGTTCCTTGGGAGTGTTAAATTTTCCCATTGAAACCATCTGGGCTCCTTGCCAGATGAAGTCTCTCGTTGCAATCTCCAGTTTCCTGTAGAATTTTTTGTCTGCAATGATGGCCGAGGAGAAGAAAACATGAGTGCTAGAGATAACATTATTTACAATCACTACTATTCTTGCAAGGGATAAAGATTTAGGATACATTTGAATTTTTTTCCTTATCCTATTTATGATGGGTTCCCATAGGCCAAATAACTTCATGTTGATAGCCAGGGGGAGACCAAGCAATTTGGTGGCAGTACTGTTCTCAATAACTTTTAGCCCATTAAGTTCATTAAGAATTGACTGCAATATGATTGTACTTTTGTCCTTATTCAGAAGGACACGTAATGCCTTTCCAAATAGATGTGACGAGCCTGCCAAGTTGACCCTCGGGCAACTCGAGATCTTGCCAAAACATTACGTTAGATCTAGGTTGATGTGTATTTAGGTGAAATTTTTTTTCTTCGCTTTGCAATTGAAATTCATAGCTCAAACTCAACAGACAACTCTGCTTATGCATTCCAATATCCATCAAGACAACCAAAATTCAAGGGATTAACTATCCCAATGTTCTCATTAAATACAAACATCGAGTTAAACAAATAACAAGAAACTTCTAGCTCCTAGAACGCAAGCATGATTCCGGGGCACATTGCTGCCGACAACTTGATCACTGCCTTGCGGATTCACTGCACATGCATTCAATAGGGTTCGTCCTTGTGACTAAGTGGAGGATCCCATAACTACTGTTGCATACATGGAAACACTCTGGAATCTTGGGTAACAGGAACACGAGCAACATCAAGGCACAAAGCCCTATGAACACTGTTAGACAATGTCAACAACAGAACATCATGAGCATCAGGAGCAAAGAACGAAGACAAAGTACCAAAGAACAGAAAAAAAAGCTCTGGGACAATGGGAAGCTTAGTTAGCCTACATGCAGGCCCTGTTAGCAGAAACATGCCTAGCCAATTTACATTCCAAGCCCTGTAGCGGGCGTGGTGGAGTGAACCTCGTATGCGCATAACCTTTCCCGCCCATGTCTGGCACTGGAGGACCTCATACCATGGAGTCACAAGAGTACTGACGTAGCAATCCTGGCCAGGAGAACTAACGCTCGGTGTCACAAAGCACAAGAACAATATGGAACACAGATGACATTAGCATGACGGAACTACCCAGGTCACCGAACCTAGGAGACCGACCCCGGAGGATCCATTTACAAACCAGCCATGGCAGTAAATAAATAAACAAATCTCAAACATTTTAAAGACTCCAAGACATGATTTAAGGTTCAAAAGAGAACTACAACAAAAAAAAGTTCAACTAGCAGAAATGCAGGGTTGGGGAAAAGGTAGGCTGGGTACAACATCTATTGATAAGCAGTCCTGCTTCCACACAAAAGTAAAGTCTTCTGTTGAGCCACGCACTTGATATCAACCTTCTATGTTCTATCTACTACGTCGTAGGCAAGTTCGGCTCTCAAGTAAAGCTGCATCAATTGACATGAAAGGAGGTTGGTTTGGCTTGGGTAGGGGGTGGGGAAGCAAAAGAAGGTTTTTGGGCAGAGATCAAGCTAATTGAAAATACTTTGAATATAGATGTTGTGGAATGCATGGTGAGAAGAACATGTGAATCCTAACTAAGAATGCACTAAAAGACTTAGTCGATCACAATCATTGAAACAAGCAAAGATGAGTAGGAAATGGTAAGCCCTTGTGGAAGATATTGAATTCAATTAATCCCAGCATATTTGGAATAAAAATTGTGTTGCTTTCACTGAGAGGTCATCGTTGTTCTGTTTACGGTAGCAAGTGAGGCAGACTCTTAACGTACCTATGGAGGAGTTCATTGGTGGAGATAGTGGAGATGGAGAAGAACAGGGAATGCCTGTTGATCTCGGCCAAGCTGGTTCTTCTCGCAACAAAGCCAAGCGAAAAATTAAGTTTGTTGCACTGGAGTGTTGAAAAGTAGATCAGAAACTGCTGCAGAAGAAACCAGTGGCCAACTCTCCTGCTAAGAATAAGCGTAAGGAGAAGATTGTGGACAAAATCGATAAAAAGGAAGAGCCTAAACAAGGTATGATTTGGAGGCCTAAAACTCAGCAAAAAGGTATGAATGATTCTAAAAGGCAAGAAGGGGAGAGTAGTCAACGGATTGACTCTACTCCTATCCCTCAGGTCTATAGTAAGATGGTCGTTGATGTATCATTTTCAAGTTTCCTTCAAAAGTTATTATCAATATCAACCCCACCAAGATGAGTGTTTCCACTATCAATCTTGGGGGGACTAATGACCTCTTGCCTCTATGTAAGGACTCAGGACTGGATCAGCATATGAATCACGAGGATGACAGAAGTTCTCTAAGCTCTGAAAGTGTAGATGACAGAATCTCGGATTTGATGGATCTAGCAGAGACTTTGGACTGGTCCATGGTCACAAACAGAAAAAAAGAAAAACAGGAAAGTGGATAAAAGCACACTCTTGGGACTTCTTAGAAGATCTCCAAAAAAATCCTCCCTCCACCAAATGGATATAGATCTTAAAGGGATTACCTGGAATATTCAGGGGATCAACTCCAACATTAAAAGAGGTAGACTGAAGGTTTGTCTTAGCTCTATGAATCTAGATTTCTTATTTTTCCAAGAGCATAAGCTTGCATGAGGATAGTTACTTAGACATCATTTCTAGTGTTTTACCTCCTAATTTTCAGCATTGGTCTCTTAAAGCTAATAACACCTCTGCTTGTTGTACTATTGCATGGCATAATAGGATTAAGTTTGAGGACATTCAGATGATGAATGACAACACCATGAGGTGGCAGATCATTCATGGTAAAATATGCAATTGCAGGCTAGTTCTAGCTAATATTTATGCTTATCACCAGCCTAATGAAAGGATCTCTCAATGGAATAGCATAAGGAATGGCTTGAATAGCGTAGTATTCGATAAATGCATTTTTGGAGGAGATTTTAACATGGTCACTCACAATTACATGAGAAACATGAATTTCAGAGGGCTGACTGAGGAAGAAAATGTAGCTTGGAGAAATCTTCTCGATGGTCACAACCTCACTTTGGCAAGAGTGGTTCCTCATTCTTTCAGCTGGAGTGATCACAGAGAGCAACCTGTCTGCTGTCTCCATGACAGGTTCTATCTTTCTGAAACTTTGTGGAACAGTAGCTCTAGAGTCACCAATCTAACCAACTATACCCTCTCTGATCACTTTCCCCAAGTCATTGCTATTAAGGGAAACAATGTGACCAGAAAAAGGAATTCTTATTTTAAATTAAATACTAACCTTCTTGATCATGAGGACTTCTTTGTTAACTTACAACAGGTTATTAGTCAGGAGGTTACCCCAAATGGTCAAGATGGATGGATGGACTGGTGGGTTAGAGTGGCTAAGAGGATTAAGAATCGGCTCAAGGTCTGGGGGAAAAGCATCTTCCAAAGAGAGACCATTCACCTTCAGAGCCTGAGGAGTAATTATGACTTAGCTGAAGGACAGGAAAAGGAGGATCTCAAAATTCAGATTGAAAGGGAGGAGATCAAAATTGCCAAAAGATGGAAAATAAAGGCCAAGATCAAAGAATTGAATGAGGATGAAAGAAGTAATTCAAAGTACTTCTTCATTAAAGCCAAGGGGAGGATTAAGAGAAATCAGATTTATAGTATCTTGTGGGATGGCAATCTCATTGATCAAGATGATGAAATGAAAAGAGCAGCAAAAGAGCACTTCATTATAATCATGGGGACTGCACAAGACGCTTCTTATCAGGAGATAGATACTTTCTTGAATATTCAGACAAGGGTGGATGAGGATATGAACACTTCTCTGACTAGGCTCTTCACCAATGATGAACTATTTCAAGTGGTCAAGGACATGGAGAATGGTAAAACCCCTGGGCCTGATGGGCTGCCAGCTGAATTTTACAAGAAAGCTTGGGGGCACATTGGGGACTACATAGTGCACATTGCTAATGAATTCCTCAATCAAAAGGCTTTGGATAAGAGAATTAATACTACCCTCATTGTTCTCATCCCCAAGATTGATGTGCCAGTCTCCTTTTCGGATTACAGACCCATCTCTCTTTCTAATGTGCTTTACAAGATTATTTCAGGGGCCCTTGCATCGAGACTCAAGCCTATTCTTGATAAGATTATCAGCAGAACTCAAAGTTCTTATTTGAAAGGTAGGTTCATCTTGGACAATGTGGCTGCTGCATCTCTAGGAATTACTTGGGCCAAAGATTCCAACCAGAATATTGGACTCCTCAAGTTGGATATCACCAAGGCCTTTGACACGGTTAGTTGGGCATTTCTAAGTAGATGCTGCCAGCACCTTGGATTCAGCAGAGAGGCTATTCAAACTTTTTCAGCTGTTCTAAGAAATTCTAGATCTGCTATTTTGATTAATGGGGAATGTAGCCCCTTCTTTGACATAAGAAGAGGAGTTAAACAAGGGTGTCCTTTGGCTCCCTTCATTTTTCTTATTGTCATGGAGGGTCTGCACAGTAATTTTCAAAGAGCCAAAGAGAGAAATTTAATCCATGGGCTCAGACTTCCAGATAATGAGGAGGTTGATGAAATTCTAAATGTCCATTTTGCTGATGATACCTTTCTCTTCATCAATCTGGATGGCAACTCAGTTCAGAATGCTCAAGAGATCCTCAACAACTTTGGTAGTTGCTCTGGGTGCAAGATCAATCCAGTCAAGACAAAGCTGATTTCAAGAGACCAGGTAAAAGTGGATGAGGCCGCCCTCACCCTTGGATGTATGTACATCTCCCCTACTACTAAATCTAAAATTCTTGGTATTCCTTATGCTATTCGGGCTAATGCCAGTGAGCTATGGGATGATCTTATAGATAAGTTCTATAGAAAGGTTGACTCTCTCAACTCTAAGTTCCTCTCTAAGAATGGGAGGGCTATTCTGGCTAATTCTGTAATTTCTTCCTCTCAGGTCTATCAATCTTCTATTATTATGGCTCCTAAAAAGGTATATAACAAAATGCAAAGCATCATTGGTAGATTTGTTGCAGGTGGATCTACCAGGAGATGCTGGGTGCCAGTCTCAATGCATGAATGCTGCAAAAGTAAGAAAAATGGAGGTCTGGGGATCATCAATATTGAAAAGCAGGCTACTGCTTTGTCAGCCAAATACTTCTATAGAGCCTGTAATGACCAAATTGCCCATCCTGTTGGTACTCTCATTAGACATTACATTGATAAGTGCCACCCTTTTGGATGGAGAAGGTTGAAGATGCATCTCCCCTACAGTATCTACTTTCAGTTCTCAGTTCCTGCCACTACTCCTATGATCATTAAAAAGTGGACCAGGGCATGGAACCAAGTGAGAGGCATGTACTCTTGGAAGAAAGGTCTCTCCCATGATCAACCAATTTTCTGGAGTCCCTCCCTCATCCTTGACTACCCTGATACTTGTCACAATTTAAGGGTCTGAACGGGACTTGAACCCACTACCTCTGGAGTGGTAGCTGTGCATCCTAACCGAAAAG
>JAANSK020278135.1:0-11167 GCA_011763485.2 Isoetes engelmannii
AGGAGGAAAAAAACACTAACAACAAGAAGGTCGGGTGCTTGGTTTATATACCCAAATATTATAGACGTCGCATGCGAAGTCAGGCAACGGTCAGATATGGCACGTCACCTTGGAGTCGGACGCCACGTCACGTGTCCGTTGGCCAGGTCACGTTTTCGTTGGCCACGTCAGCCACGTCGCATGCGACGTGACGTCGTGGCCACGAAAATGTGCAAAAAATGGACGCCACGTCAGAAAAAAAGTGTGCCACGTCGGAAAAAAATCGACATGCACGTCGCATGCGACGTGGTCCGGTGGCCACGGAAACGTGCTAGAAATGAATGCCACGTGAGAAAAAAATACGCCACGTCAGAAGCACTTCACCACGTCATGCGCCACTTGCCATGTCATCGACGTCGCATGCGACGCGACGTCGGCAAATAGCCGGTTGGCGACGTGAGTTTGGCGACGCGAGTCGCAGACGTCGGCCACGCGTCGCGCGCGAACGCAGGCGACGTTTAGGCTTGTCGCACGCGACGTTCGGGCAACGCCGCGTTGCGACTGGCGACGTCTGTGCGACATGGCGTCGCGATTTGCTACGCGACGTCGCACAGACGTGGTGCGATGACGTCGCGGGAGTTGCGATTTTCTTGTAGTGCATGTAGATCTATCTTAGAGTTTTTGCAATGTGACAGTAAATGTCATTTTGCCCCAATACTGTGGTGATGTTGGCGGAACGCGTCACTGGCGACAGGAACAGGGGCACCGAGGGTTTTGGTGGGGCGACAGATCCAGCCACGACAAGCTTTGATGAGAACACCAACCGGTGTGTAAGAAAGCAGAGTTTGTTTGCAGAGAACGGAGGGTTTGTAGGAGAGGGTCATTTTGAGCAAAGAAAAAATTGTGATAAGGCAGCAATGCTTGTAACAGGAGGCCTGTGCGATTCTGTTGTTTCAACTGGGTGTCTTGAGGTTAAAGCACAGGATCAGACTGCATCAGTTCAAAGGCTCTCCAATTTAGGGGCAGATGAGGAGATGCAGATTACAAACGATACAGGGAATGCTGATAAATTAGGTGCGTGGAAGAGTGGAAGCACAATTCAGACGATTTCCAGACCCAGATTTTTGGACTGGATAAAGTAAGGTTTGACAATTGAAATAAAAAGTCCAAGGGTGAACGAAGCTCTTAATTCTTTATGCTCTGGTAATTTTGTAACTGATTTTGAGAAGTTAACCATAGGTGCTGGTTTAGAATCAAAAGGATTGAAGACGGTGGTGATTGATCATGATAAGCACCTCAAGAATATACAGAACCTTGTGGCAAAATCTGTAGTGGGTTTTTTTTATGGGAGGGTTCTTGGATTTCAAATGGTTGCACTCATGGTTGTCAAGACATTTAGAGAGGTTGAGGATTCCACAGTTTCAGTCATTAAAAGCGATTGGTGGCAATTTTTTCCTCATCCTATTTGACAATGAAGCGGCGGTGGAGAAACTTGTGATGCGTGCAGCAGATTACTTCGCAGATGAATTTGTTCTTTACCAGTATTACTTGCCTGGTTTTGTTGCAGATAAGTTGTCGGCAAAGAGTTACCATATTGGTTTGAAGTTGAGCGTTTGCCTCCCGATATGTTAGATCCTGAGTTCCTGATATCAATTGCGAACTCTCTTGGTATGTATATCTCTCATTCGATTGTGAAGGGGCCCAGAATCTGTGTCGGGATCTCTGCTGAACAGGGGATTCCAAAGCATGCGGCGGTGCAAAGCGGCATTTTTTATTCATTGTTTTCTCTGAAATTGCTGAATGGATGGGACTTGCGTCGGATGTTTCCTAAACTTAATATTAGTGGGTTAAATATTGATCAAGAGAAGAGAGAAAAAGTGGAACCTCAGCCAGCACAGGCCAAGCACTCAGACGTGAATCATGATTGTGATGGCACCCCTGATGAGGATGCTTCACGTCTGTCAAAGGAACTAGTTGTGAAGGTGGACAATGAGCATGGTGTTAGACGTGACTCTGGACCTAGGGATTGGCCGTTAAAGTCATTGTTTGTGGTCCCGGTTCTAGGTCAGAAACAACCAGTTATGGATGCAACTTTTAAACCAGGGTTACATGAGATACTCACATCCCGTATGAGTTGTCAAACTGCTCAATTGACCAATTATGAATTGGTTGGGCAGTCTCAACAAGTGAACTCTGATAAGGAAGGGGAGACTAAATGGATGCCTGTAACAACGAGGAAGCCTAATAGAGTGAAATCAGGAGTGGACAGTGTTCCATTTCCATTGCACAGGAATAGGTGGGCTTATCTTGATGAAGATGGAAACGTGTGTACTGACATGGAGCTTGATGATAATGGGAGTATGAAAAATAAACAAGATGTGGATGGGGCAGATGCTGCTGGGTAGGAAATGAAGGCAAAGAGGAAAAAACCCTCTAACGATGGAATATAGAATTGTTAGTTGGAACATCAGAGGAGTAAAATCCTCTGAAGTTAAGAGTAGCAGGCTAGCATTAGCACTTAGGAGATTTTCTTCAGATATAGTGTGTTTGCAGGAGCATAAATGTAAGAATGAGGAAGTAGGGCAGTTGCTTAGGATTTTGGGTCCTTCATTTGTGGGTGTGGCTTCTACTAGTGGTAAATCGAGTGCTGGCACTTTGGTTGCATGGAGGAGTTGTATCGAGGTTTCCTTTTCCTATATTGATTGTTTCGGGAGATGTTGTGTAATCACTTGGAAAGAGGGAGAGAATACTTGGGGCCTTGTTAATGTATATGCACATAATGCTCCTAGGGGAAGGGGAGCTTTGTGGGCTAAAATTAGGAACTTAATGAAAAAAATGGGTTCCGGGATAGCATGGATGTTGGTAGGGGATTTTAATATGGTGGAATGCGCCGAGGATAGGATTGGCAGTAGTTGTGATATAGTCAGTGGATTTGAAAAGGAACAATGGGCCAAATTGTTGGCAGATGTACACCTCCTTGAAATAAAGGGTGATAGTGGTTTTACGTGGTATAATGGATGGATTAGGGAAGGAAGGGCATATGCACGACATGACAGGTGTTATGTGAATGATGTGGCATTGTGTTTGAACTCTTCTTTGTTTCGACATAATGTATTGGAGAATTCAATCTCGGATCATAATCCGCAGCTTATATGTCACCATGAGAGGAAGTTTGTGAAGCCTTTTAAAACTGTATTTAAGATGAACACCAGGTTTGTCAAGAACCCACAATTCAATGATCGATGTAAGGAAATTTGGATGTCATCTTGTGGAGATAAAATGGGTATGCAGGCGATGATTTTGGGGTTAGCAGGTATTAAAAAAGTTGCAAAGGAATGGGGTAGAAATGTAGTTCAGGCCGAAAGAGCGGATTTGGACAAGTGGTATAGTGACTTGGAGTCCATTAGGAGGATGGTTGGGAATTTTGCTGATCGGGAGAGATATGTTCTAAGTCAAATAAAACAGATAGAATCTATGAAGATTCAACAGGATAAGGTTAAGGTTGGTCTGGCTTGGTTGAGAGAAAGGGATCGTGTTCTAAGTTCTTCTTTAGAACAGCAAGGCAGAAGCGGCAGAAGGAAACAATGTCGTCTCTGCGCCTGGAGGATGGATCATTAATCACCGATTATAAGCAGATGAAGGACTTCTTCTATTTATATTTTCAGGACTTCTTCAAGGAGAAGGTGATTACTTTCCAAGACTGTTTTGAGGATCTTGTCATCACGAAGGTCAAGCTGAAGGTTAATCAGTTTCAAAAGGATTTGTTAGGTCAGCCAATGTCCCTGCAAGATTTGCGTGAGGCCGCATTTGCTTTGGCCAAGGACAAGTGCTCAGGAATAGATGGTATTCCTATTGAGTTTTTTCAAATAAATTGGGAATGGATGGGAGAATACATCTATGATGCTTATAAAGACTTTTTGAATGCCGACGCATTAGATGTGAGACTCAATACAGGATGCATAACGTTAATTCCCAAGGTTAAGGATCCCCAAGTAATAAATGACTGGAGACCAATTACGCTACTGTCATCTTTCTATAAAATTATTGCTAAAGCTTATGCTGAGAAGCTTAAACATGTTGTAATGGAGCATATATCTCAGGTGCAGTCGGGTTTTCTTCCTAGGAGAAGTATCCTTGATAATGTTGCAGCAGCGTATGAAGGTCTATATTGGGCTAGGAAAACCCAACAAAAAGTGATTTCTCTGAAATTGGATTTTCGTAAGGCCTATGATTCAGTTAGATGGTCCTTCTTGAGGAAAATGCTTTTGGCCTTTGGGTATGGTGATGAATTTACTACATCAGGATGAAACTGTTATAATCGGCAAGGGATACAATTATGTGTTGTGGAGAGACTTCCTCGATATTTCCAGTGGAGAGAGGGATTAGGCAAGATTGCCCATTGGCTTCTTTTTTAATTGATATTGTTGCAGAAGGACTGTCACAGCTCATATTATCTGCACTGGATGATAGGGTTATTACAGGACTTGGTATGCATGATGGAACTCAGCAGGTTTGTAACCAATATGCGGATGCTACCTTTCTGTTTCTAGAGGCTTCTTATAAAAATCTGTGCAATAACAAGGAAATTGTTGGACATCTTCTCCTGTGCGTCAGGATGCATGTTAAATTGGAATAAGTGTGCGGCTTTATGGCCATCGGATGAGGAGGCCTCCCCCCCCCCCCTTTATGGGGCACTTTCCGTGGAAGCTTCTGCTGGTGGGATCTTTATCTAGACTTCTCGGCATCCCATTAGGTGTGAATTTATCATCTTCTAAGATTTGGGATGAGATTCTGTTGGGGCTGAACAAACACCTTAATTGGTGGAAAGTAGCGAAGTTGTCTATGGCAGGGAGGATTGTGGTAGCTAAGTCTGTTCTATATAGCACATATGTGTATGCCGCCTCCGTCATATTGGCTCTTCCCAATAAGATAGAGGAATTATCTAATCTCATCAGAAATTTCATTTGGGGAGGCAATGAGGTGCATGCAGACGTTAAAGTAGCGTGAAAGAAGTGTCTGGTACCTAAAGCTCGTGGAGGTTTGGGGATGATAGATATTGGCCTCCACTGCAAAGCGCTGCTATGTTAGTTTATTTGGAAAATTTTAAATGGCAACGTGAGTTCTCCTGGAATGAAACTTCTTGCTCAATCACTGTTGTTTTGCATTATTGGTAATAAGCCATCTATTAGAGCAAACTTGCCATGGGCACTATTTTATGACTTGAAACCGTACTCTGGAGCATCTCCTTTTCTGAAGGGACTACTCAAAGCATGGCAAGATATTAAATCTATCTTTAGGCTTGATGAGGAGGCATGTGGCTCAGTGGCTATGCCTGTCTGGTGGCTACCGATCAGTATAGATGGAAAGCTTAAACCTTTATGCTCTATTGTAGACGCGAGGGTGCAGAGGAGGTTGAAACTTGCAGGCATTGAATTTGTTGGTGATTGGTATCGATAAGGACAATTAGCTCCTTGGCATGTCTTTAAGGATGCTTTCTTACTGAAGGAGCAGGATAAGAAAGTTTGTGATCTTGTGGTCTCCTTGATTCCGCAGTTTGCGCATCCCTTTGTGGGTGAGTTCTGGTCAGTGGATCAAAGAATAATGGAAGGTCCGTTTGTCTCTAAATGCTACAAATTACTCGCTAGTGCTGAGACTCTTGCTTTGTCAAGTAAGTGGGAAGTGAACATTAACAGGGATAAGCTGATAAGTGTATGGAAATGGGTTTGGAAAGATGTGTTGCCACCGAAGATTTGCACATTACTGTGGCAAATTGTGCACAGGGCTCTAAGGGTGAACAAGGTGGTGCACAGCTTCAGAAGAGATGTGAGTTCAACTTGTCCTGTGTGCGAAGGAGCAGGGGAGGATTTAGAACACTGTATGATCTTTTG
Source organism: Isoetes engelmannii (assembly GCA_011763485.2). Classification (NCBI taxonomy): domain Eukaryota; kingdom Viridiplantae; phylum Streptophyta; class Lycopodiopsida; order Isoetales; family Isoetaceae; genus Isoetes; species Isoetes engelmannii. Next base: position 5,868 of record JAANSK020278135.1, read on the forward strand.
TCCGGATATCCAGCTGATATGGGAAAGATTTAGGGAGACATTCCAGATTACAGTGCCAGTGAAAGATGTGATAATTGGAAGATATTCCAGGGCATGGTCCCGCCCTTTGAAATTAGCTATTCACATAATTAAGGGTTGGATATGCAGGTATGTGTGGAAGAGGCGAAGACTTTTGGTCTTTCAGGTCCATTGGGTTCATGCTTCTAATTTGTTGATGTCATTATTTCTAAGCAAATTCATTGCTTAGAAACGAATGAGGATGTTGTACAACAAATGTGGGATCACTACCTTTGTAGATTTTAAGATGTTGGTGTTGACGGCTGTGTGGTTATCTTTCCATGATCCATTAGACTTATAGTGGATGTGGAATTGTTATTATACCATTCAGCTATAGTTGTACAATTTTTTACATTTAATTGAGTTTGAATCTTTCAAAAAAAAAAAAATCATGCATCAAAAAATGTCATTCAGTTTATGTTGTAGAAGTTATATTGATATGCTTTACATTTAATCCAATCTGAAGGTAGACTTGAAACTAACTGTAAAGATGTGCTATAGAAGTAAGAAAACAAAATTGAAGGAAACTACTCTAGGAATATAGTGGATGTCAAGAAAATATGTGAATGCTTCCCATAGAGTAGACTTTATGTAAGGATGTGAGGATTTGGGGAAGCAATTACATAGCTGTAAGAATGTGGAAGATACAATGAAAAAATTTAGAACGTATATTCTAACATTTTGAAAGATTCTAACCTTGTAATTTTGCAGGCTGAATTATACCAAAGCTTTGTTGATCAGCATCCGAAAGTCAAAATGGGCATCAGGCAATTCGAATACTTAAAACCTCCTTGCGTATGAAAGCTAAAGGAGAGAAATACGTGATGTTGTGTGAAACATGAGCAAGCAGATTTATATAAGAAGGCATTCAATATGATGAGGTCAAAATTCCACGAGAATTGTCCTTGCAATTGCAATGTGTATATTTCATAAGATAATGCTGGAATTTGCCAAGCCAAGAAACAAAATTTTGATAATGTAAGCACGCTTTGGAAAGCCATGGTATGCTCGAGGGTAGCCGGTGAGGAGTGGCACAAGCTAGCATGCATCGATGCAAAATGTGACAGTTGTGGGAAACAATTAATTGAGTTGTGTCGCAGAGAAAAGGATGAAAGCATCGAGGAGTCTGTCGATTGGCAAGTCTATAATTATGTTAATGAACCTTCGAAGAAGGGAATTTCTCGAAGGCTGAAGTTAATTGACAAGAAGGGCAGTGCAAAGGAATTGTTGGACCTCATGTTCGATCATATGTGTAAGTTTATATATCACAACTTTGTGGCACATTGGCAAAGCAAGCAGTTCAAAGAATCCACACGAACACTTCGCGACGATTCAATGCTATCGGTTGTTGATTTCTCTGAAAATTATACTTTGATGTCATTTAACGAGATTCAAGCACAACATTGATACAATGAATAAATTAGTATTCTGGTTCATATCACCATGTTCAAGGTAGATGGCAGACTGAGAAAATGTGTGCACTCATTTATTTTAGATGACAAGACTCATGATACGCACTTCGTACAAGATGCATTTAAGATGCACCTCAAATGGTTGCAAGAGAATGGCGCTGGCCATATGAAACACCATTTGGTTTGGTCAGATGGTTGTGCAATCCAATTTAAATGAAGAAAAGCATTCTATCACGTGACAAGAGATCGTGTTCAACATAAGATAAGAATGCAGTGGAATTTCTTTGGTTCAGGACATGGGAAGGGCACATACGATGGGGAAGGAGCAATCTCTAAATTGTGGCTTGAAGCAGAACAAAGGAACAGATGGGAAGATAGTAAAAAGTGCAGCAACTGCATGTGAAGTATTGAGGGAGAAAAAACAGATGTGGATGGGGTATTCTGGGAGGTGACTGACATTTGGTCCCAAGCATTTGATATACTTCCAGTAAAAGGGGTGCAATCACTTCATTGTGTGTCTTCAATAGACTCAAATGACACAACAAGGTTATTGTGCAAACCTCTTTCATGTTTTTGCAAAGCATGCATAAATTTTAGTTGGCCTGCTTGTGAGAATGCTGACCATTGTGGCGGGTGGGAGTTGCGAAAACTAGAGCCAACTAATAAGATCGATCATGGAGATGGTGATAATGAGGTGGAGGATTTATGGGCAAATGACATCGATAATATTGACGAGACGCTGCAGGTTGGTGACTATTTTGGAGCATTCACAGCTCCAGACAATCACGAGGGTGTCCCTTATTATATCCTCCAATGCACCGAAGTAAAACATGTACTTGAGGTAGATACCATGGATGACTATAGAAACTTATTTTTCAGAGGTGATCCATGGCTGCGATCATAAGTACAAGTTACTAAAAGAGAAGAAGGGTTTTGTCCATCCCGAGTCCGTTATAGGGGTTCGATTTGCATTGGAGCCGGTCAAGCACAAGGATGATGAATAGACTAACGTCCTTCAATGAAAAAAAAAGAAAAAGAAAAAAGAAAAAGAGGTTTTTTGTTGTACTGTAGCCGATGTCTCCTTATGATATGCAATTTGATTCCATTTTATTTTATTTTTGGTTGACTGTATGATTGACTTTCACCCTATGGTTACCCAATCACAGGATGAGGTAGAAATGGAAGTTTGACCACATCTTGATTTTGAGGGAATGGCTATGCTGCTCTATATAGAATATCCTATGATAGATTCCCTAAAGTAGAGGTACAGATCAGAAAGTATATGGATTAGACGAGTATATTAATGAGAGAAGAAAACATAGATTAGACTAGTATATGGATTCCCTGGACCCACATTATTGTTGCTCAAGTATTTTCAAACTATAACGCATTTGTTATGTGCCATAAGGTTTTGGGAACGACTTTTCTAATTTTATTATATATTTTTTCTGGCCAGAAAGGCCGTAAAGAAAGAAAAGAAAAAAAAAGGGCTTATTTTTTCTTGACGCGGACCTTGGTTTCCAAGAACTGTTTTTGACATGCGCATGTGATATTGCATTTTTATATGCGCTTGCTGCATGAGCATGATCAATCAAAACCATTTTGAAGATTACGTATTTATAAGTTGCTACAAAAGAGAACAAAGAACCCAAAGCTAATTGCAAGGTTCTTTGTAAAGCATAACTACAATTTTCAGTTACCCAGTGGAAACTTGTTCAGCAACTTTCTTCCACTATCCATTGGGATATTTGAAAATTTGTTCAGCAACTTACTTCCACTATCGACCAATGAATTTGCTGATCATAGTTGATAGGATGGATTGGTCATTTGGTAAAATGGCCATATGCTTGAATAAGTAACTTCACCACGATTGAACAATAAGTAACATGATCTAAGTCAAGCAATAATTCTATCTTTAGCATGTCAGCAATACAGAAATATTTTTAGAACACAAAAAGCCCTACAAATGGAGTAGGAACGTACCTTGTGATTCTTCTAGTGAACAATAGACTTGTTTCCGTATCTAGAAGCATGCTCCCTCTGAAAATGAAATGGCTTGGGAATGGTGTACTGCTTTGATGGTAATGCTGACACCTACCAACAAAAATCTCCAATTAAGAAAAGTAAATTATTTCTTTATCGAACATAAACCAAAGAGGCCCTTTACATGAGACAGGAATATTTTTTTGGCCAAATCTTCTTGTTCTTTCCTCATCTGTTTTGCTACATGCTGGAGCTCCAAATGCCGCTCTACCCCCTTAATTACAACAGGTGCCGTCTCTCTTGGACGTGTGTGATTAATAACTGGTTTAAAAGTGCATTCTTTAATTTCTTCCATCTCTTTCAATCTGGTTGTCCCTTGATAAAGGTTCGTTTTTTCCTGCAAATACACCTTTATTAACCATGTTATGTTTAGACAGACCACTTTATGAACATGTATATGGTAAAAGTAAAACCTTCTTCATTTGTGAACGTTTCAGCACATTGCCCTGAAACTGAACTGTTTGGACTTTACTTTCTCCATTAGGTGACTGTATCTGATGCGCACAGACCAATGAATGTAAGCAGTATGCAGAAATAAGCATGCCATACCAAAAACCATAAAACTTGTATCGATTTCCCAAAAGGCAAACACAATTTATATACTGCATTATATATTTTGTGTAAGTAATACCGATGGTCTAAATGTATATTTCTGGTTAAATTCGTCTTCAGCAGCTTGCACCAATTCCTTCTTTACCTCTTGCCCTTTGCTATTCTGTGCAAGACAAAAGCAATAAAATAAGACACACAAAAAAGCAGCAAATATAAGACTGAATTCTCATTGTTGGCAGGATAACTCAGTACTACAAGGAAGAACAGGTAAAGAGACTTATAGAATCGAAGAGAGAATATGAGCTTTTTGTGTGGCTCATATTGGGCTCTGCAATATTACTCATTCAACAAGCCACATTTGCGTGTCATTGTCAATCATCATGTTTGTTGTCAAACACCTTACATGCAACTAATCAAAAGCATGCACTTTCCACGGATAAGAAAGGGGTAGTCATGCTAACACAACAAGAATAAACCACAGAGATATAATACCTGCAACTAAAACACAAATATAGAAGTACCCATAACAATTGGATGCGTAAGCTACGGCACATAACATACACTGAATACACATCACGTCAAAAGTGCATAGAACAGACTGTCTTGAAGCTTCAGCATGCCACCATCAAGCTGGTTGCAATTTCCCCACCAAAAAGATCCTACATGCCAGGATAGCATAAGCCAATCTATGAATGCATACCGCTTTCAAAGACATGAAAAGCCAAAACTGAATTTCTCTCATTAAAATCTCCACATAAAAGCACTGTAACCCTTGCGGCCAGATAATTGTAGAACAGAACCAGGATCCAACGATTCCCAAAGATGCCATTGTCTGTTTGTACCACCTTCCTTTTGAGACAACATTTCAATTCATAAACTAGTTTTGTTCCTTAGATGTCAAACCTTGTCATTGTGCAAAGATGATGTTCTTGTATCATCATACCTCATTATTATATGAAAGAAGGAAAACAAACAAACAGACCTTGAATTCTATAGTATTTATAAAAGCCACATTACTCTGTTTACCATATGAAGCTCCCCTATGGAAGGGGTACGCCCCACCACTCGAGATACTTCATCAATTTCTGGATGAAATTGGAATTGTGCATAATATTCTTCCTGCAAAAACACCGAAATGAGATAAGGACATCAAAAAAATAAGGGCAAATTGTAAAAATACCCCTATTTATTTACAAAATTGTGAAAATGCCCCTGTTTTAGGGGTATTTTTAATAA
>JAANSK020278146.1:0-11167 GCA_011763485.2 Isoetes engelmannii
CTTATCTTATCTTATCTTATCTTATCTTATCTTATCTTATCTTATCTTATCTTATCTTATCTTATCTTATCTTTTCTAGGATCTAAAGCGCTTATAATCAGGTAGTATGGTTGCTTAGTTACCTATTCTAGGATCTGGAGTGCGCATAATCAGGTATACGGTTGTTTATGGAAGACCTGTGCTATTTGGGTTTCTGGCCACTAATCTGTGGCCACGACCGTTATCTATTCTAGGATCTGAAGTGCCCATAATCCGGTAGTATGGTTGAGACCTGTGTTATTTGGGTTTTTGGCCAATAATTTGTGGCCACAGTCGTTATCTATTCTAGGATCCGAAAGGCTTTAAGTGCCCATAATTAGGTAATGTAATGCCCATAATCAGTTAGTATAATTGTTTATGGAGACATATGTTATTTGGATTTTTTGCCAATAATTTGTGGCCACGGCCGTTGTCTATTCTAGGATCTGAAAGGATATAAAATGTCCATAATGAGGTAGTATGGCTGTTTATGCGAGACGTATGTTATTTGAGGTTTTGGCCAATAATCTTTGGCCACGGCTGTTATCTATTATAGGATTTAAATGCCCATAATCAGGTAGTATGGTTGTCTATGGGAGACTTGTGTTATTTTGTTTTTTTTTTTCCAATAATTTGTGGCCACGGCCGTTATCTATTTTAGGATCTGAAAGGTTCTGAAGTGCACATAATCAGGTAGTGTGGTTGTTTACGAGAGGATCTGTGTTATTTGGATTTTTGGCTAATAATCTGTGGCTACGAAGATTTGTGTTATTTGGGTTTTTGGCCAATGACCTGTGGCTATGGTCATTATCTATTCTAGTATCTAAAAGGCTCTGAAGTGCCCATAATAAGATAGTATGGTTGTTTATGAGACGTCTGTGTTATTTGGCTTTTTGGCGAATAATTTATGGCCATGGCCGTTTGATCTATTCCCAATAATTTGTGGCCACGGTCGTTTGATCTATAGCCATTGGTTAATGACATACAAAAATACAATGTATAATAGGATTCCATTAATTGAAAGGTTAACATATTGAACTTGTTAAAGGATAACCTCATGCCAGAGTATTTCCTTGTTTGAAGAGACATTCCTCGAAGTAGAATGTAAGTTCTCCATGCATTTGGCTGGGCAACCGTATTTATTTTATTTTTATTTTAATTCCTCTCTTTTTCTAAAAAAGAAAAATGACTACTTCCCCATTCCTAACGGGATTGTTTGCTTTCTGGGATGTCGTTAGATCCTTATTCCATGTTAATTCCCAAATTTGTCTTTCATTGGCAATGTCATGCTGGTGTCTTCCCTTGCAAGGTATGCATAATCACAACATTTGTGTACACTTGTACATCCAAAGGTCCAACGACGTTGGCAGGTAGCTAGGGTTCTAACAAGTGCAACTTGGTATGATTCTGGTCATCTTTTGTCATCGAAGGCTTTTCAGACAAGATTCTTGTTGTACATGTGGGATCAACAAATTTAGGGTGGGGTGGCTAGTTTATTGCCAGCAATTATGTAGCAACCAGAAGCTGATGTGCCTATTTGGATATGTGATGCACGTGTTATGCCAGAGAAGCATGTTTCTTCCACGTATAGATTGCTTCTAGATTGTGAGTCCCCCTCTCCCCCCCGGGGGGCCCGTCCTCACTATGGCATCTTCAGGTTCCCCAACCACAGTGGAAAAGTGTTTGGATGTGGACATGAGATAAACTGCTCCACCCTAAAGTGTCAGTGTTGTGATGGTAAATTCTCCATAAATGTGTTTTAGTGGATGTCCTAGTCCGCAAGATGAATTCTAAAATCTAAGATCTTTGTCCTCTTTATAGCCAACGTGCTGAAACTCTCGAACATTGTAACATCTTGTGAGATTACCTATGTCTTGCCTAGGCATGGTTGTTCAGTGCTTCATTCACAAGCCAGAAGATCCTATTTGCTTATTATCCCCCTGCTTGGCCCAAGGGGGATGCATTTATATTATGCGTATAAACCATCTGAGTGTACGCTAGGGGGTTTTTTATTGCCTATTTTGTACTTATAATCCCGGGGGGGTGCACTTATACAAAAGAAGATGTGCTCACATGATCTATTTAAAGCTTATTATTGCTTGTCTCTAGCTGATAATACGATATTCTCGTCCACCATCCCCACGATGTATTTCCCACTAGTCACTCTGACACAAGCTACACATCATTGAAAGACTAGGCAAATCAAACAGCTCCATGACTGTGACACCCTCATATGGTACCATGCATAAGAAGGTCAGACACAACTTCCTTATGGGGGAGCCAATTCATTTTCAGAGGTGTCGAATGCATGCATCACTACCACACCCTCCAATAGAAGTAGAAGCTGGAGACAGACATATGTTAGTATCAGGTCCGAGCAATCACGGCCAGACAAGCAAGTTTATGAGTTAACTTAGGCAAACATCTCGAGGTCAGAGTACATTTCACCGTGCGAAAATTGTCATGTAGGTCTGAAAACTTGGAGATGCAATTGCCTGTAGCCGAACATGGTGGCCACCGGCATCTTCATGTTCAGCTTCCTAACACGACTGAAGATCTCACCAGGTATGTGTTCAGTCTTACCAGTCCATAAGATCGTGACTATGATCGCTTGCAGCTGACGTGGTGGCTATCATCATCCTCAAGGCCAATTTCTTGTATAGTAGGCACCTCATAAATTGTCCATGATGACCCCAGTCATCCGGTTGATCGCAGATGCGATCGATTCATGCTGAGGTTGATATCCGCCACCATTTTGATGCTCGATGCAGCCAAATATAGCTCCCAGCGGACCAGGCATCGTCATAAGCTACACACGATTGAAACATTAGATGGCAGATTAAGCACCTCCAAGACCTTGACAACAATGAACACCATCCCTTAGAGGTAGACTAGGTATGGCACCGTGCACCTTAAGGTCAGGCACAAGTTCCAAAAGACAGGACCTAATGTATTTTCAGAGGTGCCTGCCGGTCTGGAAGATCGGATATGCATTTCTCTAACAGCCGAAGGTGGTGGCCACCACCGTCCTCACCTTCTACATGTTCGTAAGATCACAGTTGCGATCACTTGTACTGATGTGGTGGCCATCACCAACATCTAGTCCACCTTTTTGTGTAGTACGTACCTCATCTGATGCCTCGGATGCCTAGCAGGTCTGGTAGATCGCAGATGCGATCACCTCAAGCTGAGGATGGTGCTCATTATCAGGCTTAAGTTCAGCTTGCAATTCTTTCCCCTCTATTGTCTGGAGGAACACAGTGTACAGCTGGTCTAGCTCAAGGAGATCGCCCTTGTGATCTACATGGCCAGCAATGAAGCCTTTCAGACCAGTTCCACCTGGAGGTTGTGTGCCTACTCTTTCCTACTTGGGACAAGCCTAACTGGAGGATGCATAATTCGATGATGCGATCTATATAGAGATATTGGATCTAATACAACCATTTACAATCTAAAAGCCACAACTAGAAGCCAGACACATTAAGTAAGCAAGAAAGCATCAGACACTAGTAAGAATTAGATTAGAACTCGTGAAAGAAAGAAATAAACGAATGGATTTGAGTGATCAGATGCCTAAATAGTCATCCGAATGGTGGCTGTCTGAGTGCCTAAGAATGGATTAGATGCCTCGAAAGAATGATCGAACGCTCGATATGGATAAGTGCCGCCTCATTGAACAACAATTGATATGAATCGAGGTTCAATTTTCGCTTGGGGAGAATTTGAAATTTAGAAAGATCTCAACTGAATAACATATTCTGGTCAAGATTTTTTTTTTTTTGAAGCACTAAGTCACCAATATATTAAAGAATAATAATGGTATAAATCGAGTGAGGAGGAAGGGAGACTGCCCCGAAGAAGCAGAGATACCTCAACACTCCGCAAAAAATGACTCCACACAAAAACAAATCCACCTGCATCACTTGTTATGTACAAACTCACCATTCTCGTCCACAATCCTCAAAAGATCTCGTTAGATGAAGAACTTATTCTCTGTTGAATCAGGAAACGCAAGGAAACTCTGAAATAGATTATATCTAAGCCGGGGAACCAGGAAGACTGAAGATTGCTGAATCCCCTGGAAAATCCACAAATGGCCCCGCTTCTAAATCAACCAAACCAACCAGGCCACACACAAATGCAATGCTCGTTGCTTAAGAGAGGGCCAAGAAGCAGGATTCAGATGAAGAAGCAGCTGCTGGCTAGACAGCCTGACCTGAAACAAGTCCCTGACCCAATCCCAGGCGCCTTGCAGGTGGGGGCACAAGACCAAACAATGCTCAATGGACGCACGCCGAATGCCACATCAAGGGCAAAGAGGACTCACTCCTGGCCTAAACCGAGTCACAAGGACATTTACCCGAATACAACGGTGCACCACCTGCCACAGAAGGACCCTAATCTTCGGTGGAGGGAGAGAGTCTCATGTCCATGTCCAAACAACACGCCAACGTGAACCCCGAAGTTGCAGTGACCACTTATCCGAAGGAGGGAGAGTGTCATGAATAGCCAAGACACGATAGCACGACCGAACAAAACATGAGCCCATGACATCGGGGTGGATCTGCCAAACCTGAACAACCACATCATCATGAAGCAAGAGCGCCATATGCAGCGGAATGGCACCCGCCACCTGCTCCCATATAGCCCGATCACTACCCCTAAGGCGAAAACGTGCCCGAAAGAATTCCCAGGAAGCTACCTGGCCATCCCAGTACCAATCCTCCAAGCTGAATACTGCAGCCCGAGTCCAACGGGCCTGCGTCCGGGCGTGCATGGTGGCAGCCAAGGGCAAATGCGCGGGGGGCAAAGGGACCCACAGGAAAGGAGAAGTGTGGTGGTATACTGCAGCATAGTCTATCTGAAAAATACGCACACATGGTCCCAAGCTCGCAACACACCCCTGAGAAAAGGGGATGCATGCGGGAAAGGCTTGAGACCATAGAACAAAGCCCAAGGCAACTTCACTGCAACACGCGGCTTTCCAAAAGCAATGCAGCTACAAAGGGATTGCATAAGCAACATAGCACCTGGAGAAGAGGCCACTTCGTGAAGAATCTGGTCAAAATTTTCCTGTACGTGATCATTGCAAACTCACATTTTACGATACCACGTACCCGCCGTTAAATGTCATTTGCTTTTTCTAGTCACCAGAAAGTTGCGGGGTTAGTTAGGCCGGCAGAATTTAAACCGCCAGGTGTAATAAATACCCCAATAATTTAAAGGTCCGCCATATAAAGGACGCGTATGTGCCATCATGGCGACTTAATTGCGATGTGCGCACTACCCGAAAGTCTACGGTTGCTGACGCATGGGTAGCCTGGAATAAATGCAGACATTCCTATAGAATCTCCTCCAAAGTTTTTGGGCCGGGTTAGAAAATTCGGCAGCGCTTGCCCTCCTCTCCTAGCGTCTAAGATAATTGATCGACGATTTTGGTTCAGCTCCCACTGGTGCCATCAAAAGTTGTCTGAAAAGGTACATTTTGTTCCCTTTTTTAACGTCAACTTAGAGTAGAACTGTATTAATCATATTCTTCGTCAGTTTCAGCTCTGTAAGATTACCTGCGTGACCTCAGTAGGATCGCGGTGGTGATCTTTTGAGGTCCGCATTACATAGTAAGCTTCCTAAGCTGTGAACTATGCCATCGCAAACTTCCAAAGCAACGGGAGTCGCTAGCTAAGCCTTAGCTGGTGTATCGCCTTGTTGTGGAGGTTCGCGATGGCGATCTTTATCAGTAGATATTATGCCATAACCTATTTCTTGAGTATTGTCACTGCTCATCTTCAAAGCAAGGCTAATCGCTAGCTTAGACTGAGCTGGCAATTAGCCCTGCTCTGGAGGTTCGCAGTGGCGATCCTTGAGAATATGTTTATGTGATGCTTTAGACCTCACATAGATCGCTACCGCGAACCTTCAAAGTCAGACGCAATACCTGCTTAGCAGTAACTAAAATTTTTACTGTTATTCATAGCCCACATCAAATTATAATACGGCTCTTCCATTCCTTCCCTAGGAAACGCGACAAACATAACATCATCAAGCAACACTAAAATAGACAAGGGTTCACGTCAACACGTTGCACAAACCATAGAAGCCTATTAGATGCTCCTACTGATCCTTTGCATGGGCTTACGTTAAGGTTTTACCTTGAATATATATTCGGTGAACGCGCGAACTGCATAATGGAAGAGATGGACCTACTTTTGAAACTACTGCTGGCATATTCGGTGACGGATTATCAAAATGTGTTGCTTCATGTGCACTCACTTCTTAAATCACTGCTTCGATACCATGTGCGAGGTACGGATGAACGGAGATACGAGATTTGAGAGTTTTTAGCTGGTTGAGTGGCCACCAGTTGTGTATAACATTTTTTCACTTTCTAAACTGGACTATTCGATATGTAAAATTTTTGTTAATATGAAATCAGATCTGTTTTTTGTTCTCTATTCGACTCAGGTTTTTGAAGTTCACTGTAAGCAAAACTCAGGGATATTGCCATGGCGATCTTTGCGAGTTGTGCTTCGCTTCCTTTAATCATTCCATGTATGAATCTCTTATTCGGATTTACTACTATTACATGCTACTAGATTGCTCAGTGGGATCGCGTCCGCAATCCTACCGATTGCACCGTGACTTGCATGTTTTTGCAGCAACTGATATATTCCAAGAGCTTCACGAGTGCATGTAGCCACACAAAGTTGTTACTCCAACCTGAGAGAAAAAATGGTGTATGGAAGTAGCGCAGGTTGTCATCCAGAAGAAAGGGGACAAATGAAAGGACCTTTGCTTGCTCTTGACGGCTGCTAGAGGCCACAACCCAACCCAGCATCTCGAAATTACAATATCCATGTGGGTCGGTGTTACAGAGCGGATCAAAGATGTTGTTATAGTGCTCGTGGAAGACGTATACCGGCACCAATTTGTATAGTATCAACTGTGGTGGACTGGCTATGACCCTTCCATGATGTGGGCGAGCACAGGAAAGTTAAGTTCGGTAGAAAGGACCATAGTGCCAGAGGCTGCAGTTGGATGCTTCCATCATCTGAATCTTTGGAAGCTGCTAGCTTAAAGGGAAGTGAAGACATTCTTCGGGATTTTACAGCATGAAAAAAAAATCTAGCGAATAATGCTAAAATGCCAAGTTGTGCAATAAAAGCGGCCAAAGATGATAATATGCCCACGCGCATGGATAGCACATGGCAAGCTACAAAGTTTAAGGACCTCAACCAGGATAGTAAAGCGATGAATGTGGGTCCATCTTCGATGGATGAGGCTGGTACATCATACGTTTGACCGGATGCAGCAACGCAGAGGATGCCTCCAGCTCCCGACAGAAGCGGAGTGATAAAAAGGAAAAACGCCGAGCCCGCCTCCACTTCAATGCCAACTACATTGATACCCACACTTCAGTCAGTTTTTTTCAGAGTTCCTTGCCCAAGGGTCCAAAAAGTTTGTTTCGAGCCGATGCTCATTTTCCAGCAGCACCCACCCCTGTGTCAGCCACATTGCCAGAGAAGCTGAACTTCAATCGGCCGATAAAAAATGGGCGGCTAAACAAACCACACTGCAACTGGAGCATACCAGAGATACTATCCGATGGGTGTCTCTTGGTTTAGGAATGTCAGCATTTTTTTATTGTAGACCTAGCCCGTCTTTCATGATGCAAATCTAATGAACACCTGAGGACTTTGATTGAATCCTTCAGGACCTCTCCTCACGTTGTTCTTATGCCCCGGATTTGGTTCTGTATGATCACGCCACAAGGGAATCACTTACATGGGACGATCCTGCATAGCTCGAGGGCAAAAAATATTACATTGTGTTAGGGAATTATTCCATTTGTGTAGCCCAAATCCTATGTGGAGGCTTCAGATCAGTAGAACAAAGAGCTGCATTTGCTAGAGTGTATTCTTCAAGAAGGGCAAGAATTCTCAATGGGAACCTCAGGAACACGGAATACCTACGTCTGTCTATCGGGTGCAATGAAATCATTGCGAACACAATATATAGAGAGCTTCTCATTGAAAAACTCCAGCAACGAAGAAACTAGCACCAAGCCCTCGGCTCGCCTGTGTAGGGCAAGTCTGGGAATTGGCATATATGTTATTCGTTTAATGTGTCACTAGTTTGATGTTTTTGTTTGGTTTAGTTCATGACGATCGCAGTAGTTATTGCAGAGATCAACTTTTCTTATGTCTTCCTGGTCTTCTGTGAAGATACTATAGTCCAACTACTCATGATCGCGATCATGATTATCCCGTAGGGCCTACTATAGGGGTATGTCTGCAGTGGAAGTAGATCGTTAGACGGACGAGATACTTCAGCACAACTGCTTCTTGAAAGTCACTTCGGATTATACATGCCGGCTCGAGTACAAGCAACAGGCAACGAATTTAAGAACGCTTACTTTGATGGAGAGGGAGGTGCTCCACCATGTCAATGCCAGTAAGGAAGTGCAGTTTCATAGCTTCCAAGATGGCCTTTCCCGAGTTCACAGAGGATCAGGTACTTGCAGGGATGGGTCCGGCCTACATCAGGGAGAATATCAACAAGACCAATGTTTTGGGTACACTCCCTATGGTCATGTTGTCTTGTATTGACGATATTATGATGCCGGAGGAGGATAGAGAGCGATACTAAGCAAGAAACATGGTCAAATTTGCACCCAGGCCGGTATATCCACTGCATCCATCTTGGAACATGCTCAACTGATCAGTGTCCACATGAGAACAGATTGGTATGTTTCTCGATTCCTTGATTTGTATGCAAGGGTGTTGACAATGACGACATGCAAAACCTTCTACCTGATCATGCTACTCCTCCCCAGACACGTGCTCAATTGTCTCCATAGCTTAGTGCAGGCCGAGGGTGGCGAGCAAATTTACATCCGCACCTACGAAGCCCCAGGATTTGAGAACAAGAAGCATGTTAAGCAGCACCAATACTTTGTCATCGATATCTTGGTCAATAGAAGTGATGGCAGAGCTCCATTTTTGGGGGCAACAATGAATCTACATCTCTCCTTGCCGTCTCATCTAGGAATGATATTCACAATGCCAGCCTAAAATGCACATGTGATAAGGAAGCGAACAAGAAAGATCGAAGACACAGGAAGAAAATCTTCGGGGAAACTATGAAGTATAGTTGGATGCAAATGGATGGGGATGAACTCTTTCTATCACAGATGAAAACTTCCTTTGCATCTTATATTGTGCAGCAGCTTGTTCCGCAAGATGGATGCGTCCTTGACCTATTTTTACGTGGTACATTTTCTAGGGTTGCCTTGAGCCAGGAAAAGAAGAGCATGGCTTTGGAACATGATGATAATAAGACAATGTTCCTCCAAAGCTTCTTCACCTACCTTGGCAAGCTAGCAAAGAAAGTTCCAAATGCAAACGGCGAAGATGAAGTGGGAGATGGTGATCAGGACAAGGGTGAGACTTTCATAGCAACTCAGGATGTAGCCATAATGCAGGGGTGATACCGGATGATTTAGACAGTATCCTTGATAAATATGACAGTCCTGAGTATGGCGACACGTTGGAAAGATTGAAGACAGGAGAAACAAGAGCCTCCATCGCGAACGGTTTGCCCAGAGGTATAGCTAACTTAGAAAAGAAAATTGATTTTGTTTGAGGTCTGGAAGCTTTGTCAGTAATCAAATGGCTACATGCGTGTAATAGTTGTGAATCCAAGCCAAATGAGCCTAGTCGAGAATCAACGGGTGAGGTAGTAGATGACCAACAAGACGAAGATGGCTTTGCCAGATTGTAGGATTTTCTCAACATCTGCGATAGCATGCAACACAAGCCACCCTGTTATTTGGCACAAATGGTACCATTGTCGTGGATATGATCAAACACTTATGCAGTTACTATTGGGCTGGAAGTTATTTTCCCTTGGACTAAAAGACTTGTTCTAATCATCCTCTAAGGATGCAATCCTTAGTTGGGCTTTGGCAGTGTCTATATAGTTCAACTCAGAAATTATATGAGTTGTTTATTGGTATCTGCTCTAGAATTCTTTAAACTGATGGTAGCTTTGCCTCCTTTTGAAAACTTATCATGCTTGATACAGTCTTATGACACATAAATTGAAGCATCTCAATGAGCAAAAGAGAGTTGCTATATAAATGATTCGTAATTTCTTTGACTATGGACGTAAAGTGACAATTGCAGATTATGAACTACGTAGTAGTTTAGAGCAGTCATTTATGTTCTTTTAAGTGCAACTTCGGTATCAGGTGTGCTTACACTGCAACAAAGCCTCTGTGTGCTTAATGTGGAAGTGCAATAGAATTTGGCCTAAAACCAAGAAAATCGCCTTAACAAAGAGAAATGTTCACGATTTCTTGTAATATCATAATGACTTTGCTGTCATGACAGCCGCCTTCTAGTGATGCTAGTAGTATAGTAGAAACTGAAAATGATGTGCTCAATGGAGTCACTAAGCATTATATAAAAGTCTATCATGTTTGTTTAATTAAATTCATGCAGATATGTTATCATTCTATATATAAACACGCTTGACATGCAAGGGATGTTTGTAATACTAATCCCATCCTTCAGATCTGAAAACTGGAGGGGTGGGTTTGGGCATCTTGAGGCTTATTCTAAGCATATCTAATCGTCTAACAACTACAATTACTAGTTCATTTAATGACGGTGAAAACATTTTCAGTACTGTTTAAATATGATATTGACAAATATGAGATTGGCAAAGGTTTTTGATTTTTTTAGCGCCGATTTTTTTTTAAATCCACGGGTATTTCACATTTTATTTTACGAAAATAGTTACACCAAGCTCGCAATTCTTCTTTCTTTATTTCTTTTCTCTCGTTGTAGATCTACCCTCCACCCCTCCCCGACCTTTTTTTTTTTGGATTGCCCCTGTTAAGGGGCAATTCATTAGGGGGAGGTTGGGTTTGGGCATCTTGAGGCTTATTCTAAGCATATCTAATCGTCTAACAACTACAATTACTAGTTCATTTACTGACGGTGAAAACATTTTCAGTACTGTTTAAATATGATATTGGTAAATATGAGATTGGCAAAGGTTTTTTCTTTTTGGGAAAGTTACCAAAATACCCTTAAAGTTTGCAAAAATTACCAAATTGCCCTTAATATTTGGCATTTTGGAAAAA
>JAANSK020278157.1:0-32021 GCA_011763485.2 Isoetes engelmannii
AATTTGTATGTACAGGTATCTTCAACCTTTACTCCAAAGCTTTTGGAGTAAAGGTTGAATTTGTGTTTGGAGTAAAGTTTTTGCAATGATTTTATTGTGTTCCTTATCAACACACATAAAAAATGGTACAATATGGCCCCTAATTCATATACAAAAAAAAAGCAGGATGCAAAATCTTGACGAAAACATAGGTTAAAAGCGAGACAAAAAAAAAAATGAAATGAGGCATAAGTTCAAAATAGCGAAATCGTGGTTTTCTTTGTTCGAACCCACTTTACACCTTTCATCGGGAGAACCAGCACTGAGCTTGATTTTCCTTCAGTAGGCTTTGAGGCGTTGTGGGCCCATTGCCACTGCTAAAGTAACATTGGGCAAGCGAGCATCACATTTACCAACCACCTTCTGAAAGTAAATGATGTGGCGGTCAAGTGTGGCTCTGTGTAGGGGCAAGAAACATGTCTCCTGCAGCAGGATCTGATATGGAACTGTGGACTTAACCCCAAGTGTTCGGGCCAAGGCGGCCTTTTGTACCTGTTCCAGGTCATTCCAGGTCATTCCAGGTGGCAAGGGATATGATTGGACCCCACACCTCCACTCTATAAAAGAACAAGCTCGACCAAGGACCTAAATAGATGTGCCTGGTCACCCCAAGCATATAGCTCACCTTGACTGTTGTTCTGCATGGCATACAGTGCTTTCCAGATAGCTGTGATGCGTAACCCGATCGAGACATCCCAATGTGTGGTAGTAGAAAACTCAATTTCTAAATACATGTAGAACGGAGCCACTCCTACAGTCCGTTCTTGGTAGGTGAAGGAGGGTGTTCTTGGCTGACGGGAGGATGAAACTAGCAAGACTTTAGCTTTGGCGAAGTTACCCCGCATACCAGTGAATCGACAATAAGTGTCCAAAGCATCCAAGTGACTTTGCATGTCTTCTGGGGTGTATGCTAGGAGGTCAACATATCAGCATATATGAGCTATCGAACTATATGGTGCATGAGTTGGGCGCTCTCCCTGCCATGTTCAACAAGCCAAGCTTCTAACTGATCAATGTACAGGCCAAAGAGCGTCGGGGAGAGGTGACAGCACTGGCGCACTCCAATACTACTGATGGCCGTCTGTCCTAATGGTGTCAGACATGATGAGCATGCTCCATACAGCCTATATATCGCATTTTGCAAATCGACTAGGGTTCCCAGCTGCCTCAATCTGTCCCACAACTTGTCCCTCGGTACAGTGTCAAAAGCCTTTGCGAAGTCCACAAAGCAACAATACGGGTCTTGTCGGCAGTTCTCACTATCCTCAATCAGGGTCCTCAGAGTGAAAATATGGTCGATGGTGGATTGTCTGGGCCTAAAGCCTGCTTGTGTGTGTGCACACACCTCTGTATCCTCTGCTTATATTGTCAGTCGTTGCTCAAGGATGCCGGCCAATAATTTTGCAAAAAAGGAGCTGACTATGATGGTACGATAATTGACTGGATAATGAGGCTCTATTGAATAAGGCCATCAAGACAGGTACCATCGAGGCCTAGCCCATTTGAGAGTGCTAACCTTGTTTGGTTTGTTCATAACTTTTTTGCATTTGGTTTGCCAATATGGTGAAAGAGAACATCAAGGAAATGTACTTCTACAACCTTCAAAACAAAAAGTGACTCAGGCCTTGACTTGCCAGCAACTGCTTCTTGCAATTTACTCCTCCACTTGGAACAGATTGTAACAGCAGGCTTTTCATTTGGCATCAGGTTGGTTGGTGTGGTCTATGTGGAAAAGGCGACGGTGGTGTATCTTCAAGGGCTTAACAATTACTGTTGACCAGCTTCTTCATAAGGCACAAGATATATTGATGACGACATAACAATGTTCTCCGCAACCACCTGAGAAGAAAAACACTTGATTTTTGAGGAGTATTTGGGCTTCTCTTTGTCTGCTGAGATTTTATTCCTGCCTTTGCAATTATACATGTACTTCTGTGGAATATTGAATATAGTCTGACGTCCTTCAAAAAAAAAAAAAAAAAAGAAGTGACTCAAGCAAATAAATATCCATGGGCAAAAAGAGAAATGCTAATGCTATATATAGTTACCCACAAGCTTTGTTGCTGCTACATAATTGTTTGAGGTTGATGCGGATGCGCAAGTAGATAGCAAGCAGTATCTTTGTAAAGTCAGGACTTTGGAATTGTAACAGAGGAATCATGTCAAACTAACTTGGGCATCTAAAATCAACAAAAAACACATAGTTGTCTGCATTCAAGTGTGATTACAATGGGATGAAACAATGATTTATAGACAGAGATCTACCTGGGGGTTTTCTTCTCTCTCCCCTTTTATTTGTAAAAGATAACGGCTAGAAAATGTACCTTTGTAACCTTAAAAATAAAAATTGACTTGGGTAAATAAATATCCATGGGCAGAAAGAGAAATCTCAATATTGTAGTTACCAGCTACGAAGGCTTCTGTCTCAGGCTAACCGTTGTAACCGAAGCCTTCGTAGACTTGTCTCTGTCTCGTAGACTTCTGTGATGCACAAGCAAATAGCAAATAGTATCTTCGTAACTACAAATATTGAGACAGAAGAACGGAAGCCTTCTATCAGCTATTTGTCTGTAGTTGTAACAAAAGAATTAAAAATAGGAGGAATCATATCAAACTAACATGGGCACCTAAAATCAACAAAAAAAAAAACACAGAGCTCTTTGCATCTGAGGGCGATTTTAGTGGGCAAATGGGGAGCTCTAGATTATAAATGCCTTAAATCTTCTCAACCCAATGTCTGAGCTGCAAGGTTGTCAAAGAAAACCCTTGAAAAGAAGGAAGAAACACAAATTAAATAATTAAAAATTGTGTGCTCCTGAACTGAAGTCATAGGACAAAAATTCAAGTCGACTACTATTCTTTAACACATCGCCCCTCAAGTTTATAGTGATCCAACGGTTGTCAAATGAGATCATCCTTGAAAAGTGATTTAGTGGAGCCATAACACACTGCTTCTTCATAACACCCTAGGGTGTTATAAAATGGACGATCCAGATTGATTTTAATGGTGAATTGGACGACCCAAAACTCTCGGGGCCGTGTGTTAAGGGCGATAACGCCCTGGCCCGAGGGTGTTGCTAAGAAAATTGAGGGCCATCAAACTCTTGCCATATAACACCTAGTTGCTTCAAGAAACCTGTCAAAGAGAGAATTGGGCCAATGATTTCTTCTTTATTTTTGAAAGGGCTTCAATAGCTGATTTCCTGGCCTCTGCTTCTGTTGCTAATATGATGCAGACGAATTTGTAAGCCGAAAGGCTAACTGGAACTAACTTTCTTCTTCCCTTTTCACCATATAAGATTTATCAAATGCAAAATGCACAAACACACTGTCGGGGTTTGAGAACCATTCATGGCAAATAACAGAACCCATACTGTAACACCCAGGGATATGTTCAACGTATTTTACATTTGATACGACACAAATTTGGAGTATAATACGTCAAAAATACGACAAGAAAATTTCGGCACCAGAAAATTTTCGCATACGCGAAAAAGAGTTCGCGTATGCAAACAGTGTATTTCGCGTACGTGATAATTATAAAAATAAATAAATAAATAAATGAAAAAATCACGAAGGTCACTTTTGCATCAATTTTTTTATTTTTTATTTTTGCATATGCGAAGTACGCTGTTCGCATATGCAAATGTCAATTTTGAGTATGCGAAACAGTGTATTTTGCGTCGCATTTTTGTTTTCACGTCTTAGTGCCGCAGTTTCTTCTGTTTTGCATAAGTGAAAATGACTTCGAGTACGCGTTGCAGTGTATTTCGCATACGTGAAACATTTTCCCCCCTCCCCCCCCCCTTTTTTTTTTGCCGCCGGCGTCTGCTTTATTAAATCAGATGTTAACAAGTTTAATCAGAAATTCTGGTTAGGGATTCTGGTTAGGGATTCTGGTTAGTGGCGTGACGTTACAAACTCTTCTTCTTCTTCTTCTTCCCCAAGTTTCGACCCTGGGTGTGATGAGCACCTTCAGAATGTTAAGCAGAATATAATATTTGCAAAGCTTTATAAGATCGGTACATTTACATGAATGGCACCTAACTTATCAACTAGGTTCAAGTTTTCTTATACCCTCTACGTCTTGGAGGATGTAGTCATTGCTTTCATAGTGTTCTATTTATTTGGTAGAAACAAGATGTTAACACACCGAAGGCTGTTGTTGGTATCTTGGAAGGACGGAATCCTTGCTTTCATGGTGTTGCATTTTCTTCCACTAAAAACCACGTCTAGAAAAACTTGAAAACCATGCCTCTGCTGAAAAAATTGCAACAAAAAAAACTCATGCCCACAACGAGCCTGCCACAGTCAGCATTATACGAATCTATAGACATACAAAATTAGAAATCTTAGCCCCAACCATCAATTTTATACCCTCTAAACTACCAAAAAAGGATTGTGGAAACTTACTTTGGTGACTGTTCTTCATGTTAGTTTTTCTTTTTTTTGGGGGGGGGGGGGGGGGGGGGGGGGGGGAGAAGGTATAGGGATAAGTTTTGAAGGTGTTCTTGGAGTTGAACTATTTTTAGATTGGCCCGGGGCATTTCGTCAAGGAGACGGTGGGCTTATGGGTTTTTGAGCATATTTCAGGCATATCTAAACAACTATTAGTTGTATTTCTGGCGGTGAAAAATGCTTTTGTATTTTTCCACATGCCTTTGAATACGCTTACCATGGAAAAGTATTATGTGTTGTAGATTTGTATGAGAAGATGCAAAAGAATTTATGAAGCCAGATCAGGCTTCCTTCACTAGTGTGCTTGTGGTAGGCAGTCACACGGCTATTGAGAATATCATAGAATTATACACAATGATTCTCATTCTACATGCATGGTTGATCTCCTAGGTCGCTCTAAATATCTTAGTGAAGCAGAAAACATACTTTAAGCTCTCCAGTTTGATGTTGATGGATGATTCTCTTTGCTTAGTGCATACAAAATGCATGGGAATGTTGAGTTAAGGAAGCAATGCTTTTGGGAACTGGTCTTTTTCAGCTCCTAGTGTGCTACTGGATATGTTCTTATGGAAACATTTTTGCAGATCAGCAAAGGCCTGAAAGGAACTGTTTAAGAATTAGCAGTTGTTGAAGTTACATATCTTTGGAGCCCTTTGTAGACCTATTTGCAAAACTGTTGAATACGAATACAATAATACTTTTGACAAAAGGACTGTACAACATGAATCTCTTAAGCGTATTATTTGATTGAATCACGTTAGATGTTAGGGGATGCTAGAGCAGCGTTCTGGTCAGCATGATGGATTGATCTTTCATAATCTCATACCATTGCTAATGTGGAAGACATAATCTTGGTTTACAATGAACCATGGTTTATTTGCTCAAGCTCTCCACGAAGTCAAAGGTGGCCAAATCCATGGGTGTCTCTAAGTACTTCGTACTTCAAGTATAATTGTTTTGCAGGAAATTTTGTATCAACTGGCTATATAATCGCATAGTAGACAACACTTGTAATGAACAACCTCTGTGAACTCTATAAGCAGGTTTATCACTCTGTGAACTCTATAAGCAGGTTTATCACACCACACATATTTACATTGCATTTGTGGGTTTTGAAGCCCACAGTTCAGAGTGCGACTCTGGGCGGCCTCGAACTCGAGACCTCACATTGCTGAGTCGAGTGTGCTACCGCTAGGTGTATCCTCATTTATATGATGATGCGTGGGAGCCATTGAACAAAGCTATTGTGATATGAGGCTCATCCCAAGCTTGTTTTAAGACAAAACATGCAGGGAACCTTTGTAAAAAGATGACCCTTGCATACAAAAAAATTATGAAAGCTCTAATTTTTACAAGAACTTCTAGTCATATAGAACATCCAGGAATGTCAGATGGAGAAGATTTATGCAGGTATATAATTTAGATTTACATTTTCTATTTTCCGTTCTCATTTATGCTGGTGTTCATTTGTTTAGACTTCAGACATGATGTTGACAGACTATTTGACCCAGTTTTGCATAGGTGAA
The DNA here is from genome assembly GCA_011763485.2 of Isoetes engelmannii. Lineage (NCBI taxonomy): Eukaryota > Viridiplantae > Streptophyta > Lycopodiopsida > Isoetales > Isoetaceae > Isoetes > Isoetes engelmannii. The sequence goes on from JAANSK020278157.1 coordinate 6,024, forward strand.
TTGCATGAGAAAGAAGTGCTTACAGTAGGGCAGTTTATGATAATTTCACCGGGTGTAACTCTGAAATGTGATTTGGACTGACGATGGTGAGTTATTTGCTATATTCATACCTTCATCATCTAGCTCGATGCATTTTGTCCATTTCAATTGTTGAGCCAGAATGCTAAAAGCTTATAAAATTTAATAACAGAGAGCAGCCCTGCTGCATGCTGTTGATTAATCTTGAGGTCCAATACATGAACATGAAAAGATCAAATAGTTACGTAGATGAATACGAGAAGGTCAAATGTACACAATCTACCGGCATATCCCTAACACATGTAGGCATTTACTCTTTAAATTGCCACGTCTCTTTCTAGTTGCAAATCTACCAATGCAAATGATAACCTTCTACCACTAATTGAGGACCTTGAAAAGGTTAAATCATATGTAGGCCGTTCTGATTGCGGTCTTTCCCATGCCAGAAAAACGAGATGACATATGACCCATTTTAAATCCTCTATATAGGAAAGCTAGCGGTGACAACAATGAGGTGCGCGATGAAGGAGCACGATGAATTGAGGCAGTATCTTGATGTTTGCTTCCTTAGCATAGTATAGGATGCAGATGCTCTGACACATGTCGAGATAGCACACTATCGGCAGCAGGTCAATCCCATGCTTGCGTGAGGCCCACACCAGTACCTGCGCACCCATTTGCCCATGAAAAAGCGCAGACTGATAGCTTCTATCCGCACGGGTGCACATCGCCTTCGCATTGAGATAGACCGATGGACTAGAGAGGCACGCGAGGACAGGATCTGTCAGTGTTGCCATCAGGGCGCCATTGAGGATAAATGCCATGTTCTTCAGACCTGTGTAGCGTACGTTGATATCCGGGCACGGTATGTTCAGTTGGTTCTGCTTGGCCAGCCGCTAGATGTGCTATTGTACATGACCTCCGTGGGTTTGCTAGGATCATACCTTCAAGAGATCATGGATGTATGAACTCGTTTGTGCCCTTCAGTGCATTATTAAAGTGTGCTATATGATTGTACAGTCCACCAGCATACTTATTACTGCTAAGGCTTTCCCTCGAAAGCCCTTTGGAGGGGGGGGGATGTGTTAATCCTAACAGTAATACGCTTGCTGCTCTCTCTTTGTTTGGGTCCCATAGGCCAATTGCTCTCCGTGGGTGATAAAAAATATATTTATTTTATTCTATTCTATTCTATTCTATTCTATTCTTAAAAAAAGGTAATTCAAAAACTTATTTATAAGATATGGCTATTGAGAAGAAGTATCTATTGAAAATTGTTGTATTTGGGGGCATATATAGTTGACAAAATTGGGAACACGAAATTCTAACCACCTTTAAATTTTGCCCTATTTCGTCGTAGTATTAAACAGTGAAACCTTTTGTCGACACCGTGTTGTTTTCTTGGGAGGCGGCGCCGCCTCCTCAACCATGTTCTCCCCAACTCTGTTTTCTGCCGCCCTGCCCTACCCAGCTCTGCTTTCTGCCGCCCAGCTCTGTTTTCTGTTTTTCACTCCGTCGCTCTCGCTATGGCTGCAACTCTGTTACGAAGAGTTGGACCTCGCATCCCAGCAAAGCGAGATCGCCCAGCAGAACGCAGGTTTTTCTGCATCCAGAAGCTTCCAAGCCCGTTATGGCGACCCTTTTCAGGCAGCCAAAGAAGGCATGCAAGAAGCCAATACTACACAGGAAGGCATCCAAATCCAAATCTTGCACATAGATTGAATTGCGTAGATGGAATCGGCAACCAGATGCTTGTCCCTCCTGGACGATGCTGCATAGGCGAAGCTGCACGGGCCGGATATAGAATAGAGTGCTTTGGCAGTTTTGCAGCTGCCGCAGAGGCAGAAAAGACTAAGCCGCAGAGGCAGAAAAGACTAAGGAAGATACTAAGGAATTTTTATTACCTTCTATTTTTGTGGATGGAGCATCCCTGAACCAGTTAATCCTGATTCGGTATGGGTCTGCTTGTTTTTCTGTTGTTTTTGTTCTTCAATGCTTGAATCGAAGTGTTTTTCAGGCTATGAAAGCATATAGGTGGGGGACATTTTTTATGTCACGACACTTAGTGCTTTGGGGGTGCTTTGGGGTTGCAATTAGAAATTGGGAAAAACTGTGAAATACCCTTATGTTTTGCTAAAACTGTTCAAATGCCCCTCGTTTTTGGGGTATTTTTATGGAAATGATCACAACTTTTTTGCGATGCTCCAAACAAAAATTTGTTCTTCAGACGCATTGTAGAGGAAGAAGAGATCTTTCCATCAAAGTTAAGATCACTGGAATTGGAGTTCGAAATTCTAAGTTATGGTATTTTAAATCCCACCTAAATTCTTACAAAATTTGTGTGTGTTAAAAATCACGTAACTTATGATTTAGGACTCCGATCATAGTGATCTTAGGTTTAATGAAAAGGTCTCATCCTCCTCTACAATGCATATGAAGAACACATTCTCATTTGGATCATTGCAAAAAAGTTGTGGTCATTTCAATAAAAATATCCAAAAAACGAGGGGCGTTTGAACAGTTTTAGCAAAACATAAGGGTATTTCACAGTTTTTCCCTTAGAAGTTTTGAGCCCTTCAAGAACTATACCTTGACGTGTTGGTTCGTATTAGGGCAAACCCGCCAAGGAGAAAGCTTCAAATCGTCTCCCGCCAAGGAGAAAGCTCCAATTAGTTGGCCATGTCATCGATCCAGCTTCAAGGGATGATTCTCCCGCTCTGGGCGATTCTACCGCCTCCTTTCGGAATGGACAATTTTTTTCTCATTTTCTCATTTCAGGAATTGAATGGATCGGATTACAAGCTATGCTGCTGATCTTTCTGCTAGTTTGGGAAGCCTAAATCCAAAGGTAAATTCAGGTTTGTCTTTATTTAAAGCATATTTCTTTCACGCCTTAGCAAGAATTATCTTCTGAATGTTTCTTTCTTGCACATTTTGTTGCAGATAGTTCTATTCCAAAAGCAAAGAGGTGTGGTTTAGGGGTTATCAGGCGAGGAATAGATATATTCTACAAGAAACATCAGGCAGTAACTCCAATTGTTGTTGAAGATTTTTCTAGCCAGAGCTATCAGATCTGGTATCTTTTCTGCATTCATATTGTTCTTTGTGTATATTAAATTTCATGTTGAAAAGAAGTTCTGTAGGTTTTGTTGGTTACTAGAATCCAATCATTTTAAAAGTAGACAGATTGGCATTGAAACACAGTTAATTAGTACATGCGCTGCCTTAGACATGCATCCTGCTAATTTGCGAACATTGGATGTTCAAAGTAAATACTTGAATACCACTCATTATTTTAAGTTTTATTGTACTAGTGTTTTACATGCTTTTTTTACAAGGCTGATTGGTTACAGATATACGTGTTGTTAGAAGTTACATAATTATGTTAGATTGTGCAATGATGACAGGGGATTATCAATGTATATTTATAAGTTCTTTCGTGGAAATGTGTGTTTGTCGGTAGAGTGGGTTGTGGAGGTGTGCAGACTGTGGTAAAGCTGGGCCACTAATTATTTGAGGGGTGTTCTCCTGGCAGGATTTTCATGCAGGTAGGTAGTTCCGATAGGTGACGTCTGATGTCACAACGAATTTCTGCTAATTCCGATTCTCATACTATCTTCTGCTCCAAATTGTTCATCAAATTTAGAATGAGTATGGCAGAAACATCAGATTTGCCCCTCAAAGAGATTCCAGGCGGTTATGGAACGCCATATTTTGTAGCAGTGAATGACAGAGTAGAGTTTTTCAATCTGGGAGATGCTGGATTTGTTCAGAAAAAAATAGACACATACGACAGCAGGGTTCTAAGAACCAATATGGCTCCAGGATCTCCAGGATTTCCAGAATTAAGAGTCATTCTGCTTGCAGATCAAAGCATCTTCAAGGTTCTGTTTGATATGGAAAAAGTGATGAAAAAGAACCTATTTACAGGCACTTACATGCCAAGCACTTCATTTACAGGAGGATTCAAACTTCTGCCATATTTAGATCCTGTAGAAGATGAAGAAGACCATACAAAATTGAAGAAGTTTTGCTTCTGGGTTTTATTTTCGAATGCTTCAAAATGGATCCCTGAGTTTGAAGAGGTGATTAATGAAGCCTTTTTGTCTTGGAAAAATGAGATTGAGAAAAATGGAAAGGTTGGATTTGCTGATATAACAGGCGATTTTACGTTTAACTTTCTCGCCAGATCTGCATTGACCAAGGAAGCAAATTTAGTAAAGGCACCAAGTTATATACAATGGTGGCAAGTTCCTCAGCTTCTTCCGGTCGCATCAACAGGTTCTCCTAAATGTATAGAACAAACATTCCTCCATTCATTTCCTCTCCCTTTCTTCCTGGTAGCATGGCAGTACAAAAAAATCGCATATCTGTTCGAAAAATATGGCACAATTACACTGGATTATGCAGAATCAGAATGGGGTTTGAATCCAAATATTAATGCGTTCAATGTCCCCCATATACAGCAGTGTGACATCTTTTTTTCTCCTGTGAACAACTGATTTTCAAGGCAAAAAACTATTTTCTATTCTTTACAGAAGGCATAACCAGCCAAGGTTCTGAACTCAATTAATAAAATTAAAAAGAGTCCTCTTTGTCAGTTATCAACTAGAATGAAGTCCATGCCAGCCATTCATCTAGTGAATGCTAAACTATTTGGATTTCTAGTATGGTCAAACTCAATGAATCTTGTCTAGCGTTCCAACTTCAAACAAACCTTGTGGTATGGAAGCCAAGCTTCTAGACAAAGACAACTCTTTTTAATTTCAAGTTGCAGATGGTTGCTGCAATGCAGCTTTTGACCTTTGTTAAAGAAGGGTAAATGTCTTTTTTCATCTCCCCCCTTATGCAATTTGAATGCCAAGTATTGGTTTGCATGTAACAAGGGTTGAGCAGGGCACACATGGCAATGGCACAGACCTGTTACCTTTAAAAGTGACACTTGGCAATTCTGTCATGGACACTAACACCTCTAATCCCATTCATGTTCAAATTGATTCTTGCAGATACCATGGCTTCACTAAATAAGACGTCTCAATCATAAGTGTATTGACTCTTGTCTATACCATCATGCTTGCGTTGAGAATAATTCTTAATACATCTCATTCATCAAATACGACACTCAGTTTTAATTCCTGCATTCTATTCAAACGATATCCATTTATTCCACAATTCAATCCATTGATGATATTATTTGTCATAGGGGCATTGGTTATGAAATAAATTTTTAAGAGATACATTATATAGTTAAATGTTTAAGAATGTGCATGCGTTGGTTCCAATTGTAAACTCGTTGTAGACAAGAAGATCCTGTAATTTAGACAAAGAAGATAAGCTATGTTCTGATTTTACAGGTACGAAAACAAGTATCCACCCATAAACATAGGATATCCATCCTCTAAGCAAAAAGAAGTTTCTATATGGATTAAGTTGTTAGCAATCATTTGAATTTGTACTTTTCAAGGCACAAGGCACTGAATCATCACGAGGATCTGGGGTCATAAAGTCACATATTATACCACTTCATCAAAATTGTACTGATAACAATACACCTCTTAACTTTCCTGGATTGCTTTATTATCTGTTAATGGTAAACATGTTAATGTGCGATGTCCTGAACTTGATTTAACCATCTGCAGACGACTTGAGTTGATTACAAGAGGTAAGCAACTTGCTTCATGTGCAAAAACTAAGAAAGAATGTGGCACTTCGTAATCATCTACAAGATTCAGGAAGATTTCCAGTTGAATTGAAGAATGTTATATCCTGCACCAGTACCAACTCCATTTCATGAAGAAATGTAGCAGAATCTTGCAGTTGGATATTCTGTTGTTGAGCAGCAGTCAATACGGTGGTGGTGCTTAATCTTCCATTTAAAGGACTCATTGAAGCCATTCAAGACATTCCCATATTGTTGCCTCCACTTCTGGGGGTGCTTAATCCCTGTTGGAAGTAGCCTCCATTGCTCAAATGTGCATTCAGTACTTCCTCAAGAAATTGGTGTACGGAAGTAAGCTTCCTGCATTATCTTCCAAGTTAATTAGTGTAGGATGACTGTATAGTAGATTTCATTCAAAGATGAAAGTGCATTTGGATGAGAATGTAAAACATTCTACATAGAACCTGGATTCTGCACTGAACTGACCAATGACTTCGGCATTTGAAGCATAGACAACTTCCATCTTGCACTAATGCTTAAAGTGACAGCTGCTCTTATTGATGTTGATACTGCTATTGTTGTTGTACATGTTGTTGCTGAACAAATTGATTTTGATTAGAGCTGGCTCTTCACAGGGAAAGGACATCAAGCTTTCTACAAGTGTGTACAGTCAACGAATAAAGTACAATGAGCTTAATAGATTTTCATCAACATTTATAGTGGTCATCATCAACAAGCAAGAAATATAATTTCCATCCTTTAATGCACTTTAATCTGTTATCTTACCAATAGGCTCTTGGTTCGTGTCATGACTAAATTCAATCATATCCTTCAGGCACAAATAACCTAAGAAGTAAATAATCCTTTCATCTAAATTGATGCTATAAAATCATATTCAGGCATCGCCATCATCCAGCAAACAAAATGCTGCAGTAACGGGACATATCAAAATTTTGCCCCACTAATCATTACCAAATTTTCTGAATCCAATATACCATTCCAATAGAGCTCTGTGAAATTCTACTACATAAAGATAGAAGATTACAAATCTTTCATAAACATAACAAAATCAGAAACCTAAAAAATAAGCACAATACTTCAAAAGAATAATACAGCCTGTAAATTACCTCAGAGACTATTCATATTCCGTGGCAAAAACACACCATGACTTCTTGCACAGAAATACCACAAACAAACAGAGAAATCAAAGCAATTAAAATCAGAGAAAAACAAACAGAATTCAACACATCTACCTCTTCTGGTGTCCAAACATAGGTGGTTTCATCCACCGAAACGCAACTAGGGTTTGGAAAGGAGGCGGAATCCTGGCAATCATGTCGAACTACTACAGAAACGAAGAGCTAAAGTCGCCGCAGAGGCAGCTGCCGCAAAGAACATGAAGGGCATGACGGGGAACTCTTTTTTCATGAAAAATGTAAAAAAAAAAAAAGTACGGAGGGTGCTTAGGGGGTGCTTGGGTAGCGCAAAATTGCCCCCCAGCTACACGCTTTGACCCTGAATCTTGCTGAACGGACTAAATTTAAAGCTGGTTAGAAATTTCGTCAGGAAATTTTGGTGATCGTGAAATTTCTCTCTGAAATTTCCTGGCGGCGCCGCTCACGGCTCCGCCACTCGCGACCCGCCAGGAAATTAAATTTCAGAGAGAAATTTCAAGGTCACCAAAATTACCCCCTCCGAAATATGCTTTACAAAGAAACACATTATTCAGAATTGAAACATCAAAATAACGTAATCAACGGTTCCTTCAAATTACATCAATATTCCTCTACTATTCAAATCCGTAATGTCTTTCCGGATTTTAGGGAGCGGCGCCGCTCCCAGAACCTTTTCTCCACCGACCTTGAGGGTTTGGAGCGCTGAATATCTAAAGGGTTCCATCGTCAGGGCGAGGTAGCAGAATATCTGTTGGGTTGGGTTGAAGTCGGAATAGAAGCAAAATATCTGTCGTGGTAGCAAAATATCTGTGTAGAAAAGCCTTCTCTGCTTGCTGCGCTAATCCATTCATCTGAGGCGGATCTGGCTTCAATCCGACCATTATCCTTCTAGAAAAGCCCTCTTTGCTTGCTGCGCTAATCCATCCATCTGAGGCAGATCTGGCTTCTTGTTTCAGACGATTCCCTGCACAAAAAGACTCGAATCCGTGATCAAATCCCTGATGCTGAGCCGGAAGCACAAGGGAAATGAAGGCGGAAATATGGGTACTCCCTGCTTCCTCTGCTAATCCTTCCTTACTGAGAACGAAGAGGCGCAGAACTCGGATCAACAAAGGTTGCTCGACACGGAGAGGATTCTATGATCTATGATTACAGAATGTTTGCAATAGGGCTTCTATGGTCTGCATTCAGGGTTTAAAGCAAAACTTAAGAACCGGCAGGGCCATCTTCAGAAGATTTGGCAGATTAGAGAAGCTAAGATCTCTAGAAGCAGAAGCAGGGACCATCGCAGATATAGATCCGGCAGTCGCCATAGCTAGAAGCAGGGGAACAACAGGGGCCACGTGTCAACATATAAGTGGAAATTTGAAGAAACCGTTGATTACGTAAGGGAATCAACTTTCCTCGGTTTTCCCCCTCGGAATATTTTTCGGCGGCGCCGCCAGCTTTGGCGGTGCACTCGCGGCTCCGCCGCTCGTGCGCCGTCTCAGCTGGCGGCCCCGCCTCAAAATTTCCTCGGCTTAAATTCCTCGGGCCGTAGATTCCCTTATACATTATATAAATGTGAAGTGATTTCCACCTTTGAATCTTTGCAACAAAATATACATAAATTAAGTGGAATAGAAGGAAGGAAGGAAGAAATAGAATGGATTTTATTTATTTTTGCGTCAGTTCACGAAGAGCAATCGGCCATAGGACCCATCAAAGACCAATTGCGATGGGACTAAGTTTTATTTGAACGCATCCTGTTCCTATGGGCAGGGACACGCCTGAATTTGTATAGGATCACATTAAGGTCATTGGCAGCAGAGTTCTTCCTGGATCGTTGCATCCTTCTTCTTCTTCCTTCATGTCAGAAAATTGCATCCGACCCCTTTATTTTGAGTTTTTGACATCTAAGATGTTGACCTCTTCGTGTGACCCGGCCTATTGGGCATAAGAAGATCCTGTTTTGAATGCTTCCTGTTGCGTGCTAACTAAGGCAGGAATATTTGCAGGTATATAAAATATGGATGCGCAGTTGACATATTTATGGTTGGCAAATCCAAAAAGAGGGCTCAACTGTGAGGTAAATCAAGACACAGGTATCCATTTTTCTAAGCATGGGAAGATGGAGCAATATGGTTGCCGCATTCATCTTTGTTTTTGTTATTCTCCTGGCATGCCAAGTGTTCCTGCTCCACACCATGTACCCGAGGAACCCAGTTGATCCTTGTTCTAACCAAAGAATTTATATGTATGACCTGCCATCGCAATTCAACCAAGATTTAATTTCTCGTTGCAACTATAGTCTTGTTTCTTGGCTCAATTTCTGCCCCCATGTCTTCAACCACGGTTTTGGAGTTCCCCTCAATAATTCGCTGCTTGGTGACGGATGGTATGCAACTAACTTCTATGTCCAGGAAGTCATTTTTCATTCTAGAATGCAGAATTATAGTTGCCTGACTTCAGATCTAGATGCAGCAGATGCATTTTTTATTCCTTACTATGCAGGATATGATGCAATACAATACCTATATAATAATATTTCTGAATCTGCCCCTAAGCATGGATTAGAGCTGGTAAAATGGCTTAGAAAAAATGCAGAGTATGCTTGGAGCAAGTATGGTGGTTTAGATCATTTCATGGTGATGAGTAGAGTATCATGGGATCTCATAGCCTCCGATTATGGCACTGGAATTTTGGCATTGCCCGAAATGGCAAACATAACAGGATTTTTTATAGATAGAAATCCATGGCAAAGCAATCAAGTTGCAGTTCCATATCCAACTTCTTTCCATCCGACAGCGCCGCAGCTGTGGAAGTGGATGAGAAGGATGAGATCATGCTCTAGAAAATATTTCATAGCTTTTGCAGGTGGAATTAGGTCTACTATGCCAGAAGTAGTCAGAATTACAAGAAAAGTTCTGTTGGATCAGTGTCTTAGATCAAACAGCTGCATAAATTTGGATTGTAAGGAATTAAGATGCAGCAGCAACCAAGGTGCTATTACTCAAGCATTCATGAATTCCATATTTTGCCTGCAGCCTAGGGGTGATTCTCCGACTCGGAGATCGATATTTGATGCCATGGTTGCAGGTTGTATACCCGTGTTTCTGCATAAAGATTCAGCCTATACACAATATATCTGGCATCTACCAGCTGATACCAACAGTTACTCAGTCTACATATCTGACGATGATGTGAGCAGCCAAGGGTTTGATTTAGAGAGACAGCTGCGCAGTATTCCGCAACATGAGATTGAAAGGATGAGAAACAACATTATTTCAATGATACCCAGATTGGTGTACATGCACAAGTCTGATCAGGATAATGTTGCAGATGCATTTGATGTTAGCATCCATGGTGTGCTTCAAAGAATAGCTTCCTTAGAAATGGCATCTGGTCTTCAATAGAGCAAGGTATACTACAGCCCATCAACTAATCAGCACCTTCAGAATGTTAAGCAGAATATAATCTTTGCCACGCTATATAAGGTCTACATTTACATGAATGGCACCTAACTAATCAGAGATTCAAGTTTTCTTACACAATAAAACTACTTGGAACCTTGGCTTCAGCTTGCCCATTGTATAAGAAAGAAAAATGCTCTCTCTCTCTCTCTCTTTCTTTCTTATTACAGGAGGACAGACATCATAGGTAGGCATTCATTTGTAAACTGCCAAAAAAGTGTTGTGGAAAGTTACTTGGGACAGAGTTTTTAAAGCCGACAGGATGTGCCTCCTCTAAGGTTATCTCAAGTTAACATAGTGGAAATATGTAACAAATGGTGGTTTCCAGTATAACTATTCTTTTCCTTTGCACACGTTGCCACTAAGAGGTTCTAGACTTTTCTTATTTGAAAATTTTATTTTTCTTATGAGGTTGTGGAACTATTCCACAAGAATGTCAAGACAAAGCAGACAAGATCACAGGTCCAGTTAGAGTTGCTTTAGATCTGGAGATTTGGAAGATTATATTGGCATGTTGTTTGGTTTGAGAAAAGCAAGAGGGCATGATAGGAGAACTTGAACCTCATTAAACACGTGAAAGAGCCCATGTATTTGCAGGCAGTCATCTAGAACTCCATAAAATATGATTGGGTTGGTTCAAATATTAGATTAGGAATATACAGATTTGAAAACCTTCTCACATTTGCTTTTGAAAAGTGGATAATCGTGTAAAGTGCAGCTTCATATTCATATTCAAGCTTAGAGAGCTCCCTCATAGCTTTGGTCATCATGCCCTTGATATTTTAGATGCTACTGATGTTGTGGCTCTTTTTCTGACTCGTGCTATTGTTGACGATATAATTCCACCTGCCTTCTTGACAAAGGCACAAAAGGCTTTACCTGGGGATTGCAAAGGACAAGAGGCAATCGAAAAGGCAGAAAAGAGCTATTTGTTAGCTCAGAAAAAAAACCAGGTACGGTGCTACCCAAAGCATGTGTATACAAACTAGTTGTTATCTTGGAACCAAACTTGCCCTGTTACGTCCAAATTTAGGGAGATTATCATTAATTGGGGGATTTAGGAAGCTGGATATACATAGTTTTGGGGCAACTCATAGTTAAAAAATTCGATTTTGGCTTAGAAAATCTTCTTTCATTTGAGCAATTTGAAGTGGCTTCTGTTCCCACAATCTGAACCTGCTAGACTAAGTTGTAATATACCACAATTGCTGCTAACTTGCTGTCAAACTTCAAGGTTGGGTTTTAAAGTATCCCTCTCTTCTCCGGATCTGCTCAGCAGACCTGTGTTGCTCCTCCGGAGGCAAGCAACCGTCACTTAAAGGGATTGTATGTAAGCCTTCTTTTGGAAATGCTTAGAAGTGTACAACCTGGGGGAGATGAATCGGACTGGAAGGTTTGAGCTTCATCAGTATAGCAGTTGAAGAATGTTTATCTTATATAGCTAGAAGCTTAATATTATGAGCTACAAAAGTCGTAGTTAGGCGATCAAAATGGAAACATGCTGTGTGTTCTTTGCAAAATAACTGGGTCTGTTGTTTCTTAACAATGTGCCAAAATGTCTTTACATTGATCTCCCACCAGAAGCATGGTGAGTTACCCATGTCAAGTGGTGCTGGGGAAACTAATGTTGATGATGACGAAGAATGGTCATTTTGGATGTTGAACATTATGTCATCATCTTGGAAAATGGCGAACATCACCGTGGCATATCATGTTTCTTGGACGAGTTCTGCATGAATTTATGTTCCGCACTTCTGTCTCTATTAAGGTTTGTTTGTACTGGGACCCTGTTCTAGGCCCTTCAATTATTGTATGCGGATGAATGGGAATGGCTGTTGCCTGTCTGACATGGGAACCACTATAGAATTTCAAAACCTTGACTCATTGGGCCGAGATTTCCAGTGGCTTCCAACCAAGCACTTTTCAGATTATTCAACTTAATTTACTATATTGCAGGAGCATCTGGAAGCCCTCCATTTGCAGGACTACTAGCGTACATTGCTGTAAGTGGCTTCTACTGAAGACCCAAATCCAGTGCTGACTTGCTTTTACATTTCTTATAGTACTTACCACACCTAAAGGACAACCATAGTTTTGGGAGTCCAATATGTGAAATTCAGAGCTTGAAAATGTCTTCTACAGGCATTAGCTGTCCCTATTGATTGGTTGAGAAGAATGGTTACGTTTGCATTTCAGGAGCATTTGGAAGCCCTCCATTTGGAGGACTCCTACTGTATATTGCTGCAAATGGGTTCTGCTGAAGACCCAAATCCAGTGCTGACTTGCTTTTACATTTCTTATAGTACTTACCACACCTGAAGGAAGTTGTATTGCATGGTAAATCAAAATCCTTATCTTATTAGGCTTAGATTCATCCTGCACAGAAGACATGGTCGAGCCACATATAAGGCTCAATTCACCCACAGCTGCTACATGCAAGTTGATACATAAAAATAGTAAAGATTAAGAAATCCATTATAAGGACCTGAACCGTTTTAAGGACCAAGAAAGCACGGTTTATGAAACTGATGTGCCAACTTTGAATGTCCAGCATTCCCCTGAAGTTAAAACAAGATCCCTCTTAAACACATTTCTCCCAAGTGTGTATACGCGATATCAAATGTAATTCATGCCTCCTGTTTTCTCCTTAAGAGACAGCGAATGCATTCATGCCTCCTGTTTTCTCATTAAGAGACAGCGAATGCCGTTCTGCAGTGTGGTTCCTTATAACATTTTCAACCTGAGCCAAAACATATCCAGCCATCATCTAGCAAATATAGGGGCTACAGGTTTGTGCACTGCAAATTTTGTGCACCTCTATTTGCATTATGACAATAAGTTATGCACTTAGTTCCTACCTCACGCAGTGACTAGTGTAAGTTTTGCCTTTTATTAGCTTAATACTTCAAAAGTAAGCGAACGGTTTCTTAAGGACTTTCCCAATATTGAATCATTTGTGGACAGTCTGTAGTAGCTCAGAGGAGCATTCCACGGATCGAGAATAGAACATTATAGAAAAAAATTATGGAAAGAAAAAATTCAAAGAAATGTATTCTCCAAACCTATAAAACTAGTGCTTAGCGCTTAATTACATAGGGCTTTACTCAACATTTCTCTAGTTCAAATTGACCAACCAACAAAATCCATGATTGAATTTTAGAGCTCTGTCCTTTATGTAAACAGAGGGCTAAGACGATCGAGCATTGCTTTTTCTTGTGTGAGTGGGTTTGGTTGGTTTGGTCTTGGTTGTTAACCTTGTTTGACACCTCTCTACCTAGCCAGCATATTTTGCTTGCCGTTTACCCTGATGCATGGCCCAAACAGCGGAAACGAGCTTTTCATCTTGATTGTGGTTGGATTTTGTGGTCGATATGGAAGAGAAGGAGACTGTATATCTTTAAGGGTATGGACAGTGTAGACGAGATTCTCCTGTAGTGACGCAAAAGAAAATTGTTGTGGCTTATCATTGCTCTTTTCTTGCTCAAGAGAAGAAAGTGTTGATTTGGGAAACTTACCTTCATATTCATTCCTATGTATAGACAGGTGGTTGTGCTCAGCTGTATTAGTTTGTCCATTTGGGTTGTCATCCGGTCTCTGCATTTTATTTTATTACATTTCTTTGATTGATGAATAGACGAGTAAACAATATATGTTTAACTTTGACGTGTTGGCCATGGGCCATGTGGTTTTGGATGATCTAAGTGGCAATATTTTGTCTAAGGCGTGTCATTTTTATCTAGAGTGAACAATGATGTAGTAGTTCTTTTTAACCTAATGGAACTTCATACATTTTAAGAATTGACATGGCATTTTTTAGACAGAGTTTGGAACATGCATATTTGGGCAGGGTTTGGGAACATGCATATTTGAGCTTCGCCTGATTGAATCGAAGCAAAGAATGTATGGTCAATGAATTGTAGATGTATTGTGTATAATTGGAACATGCATGTCTGGGCCTCTCCTGATTGAATTATAGAAAAGAATGGCAATTTTATTTTTTTGTTTTGATGGAAATGTTAATTGTGAGTATTCTTAGTAATCTTATATTCGTATATTGGGCTATTCATTCATCTTTTAATTCTGGCCATTGATGTGGCGAATATTCCCTGCCTTGTGCGACATCGAAGGCCATTAAAATTTTGTGGCGAAACAAGCCTGCCTGGGTCAATGGTGCACAACTGCGCATATGGTTCAGGGCAAAAAAAACCAAATCAAACAAAAAAAAACCATGCTCCGTCTCACGACTGAGCTCAATGCCTGCGACTCTGTGCTGCCGGAAGCAGCTTCATTTCGGAGGAAGCAGGCTCTACTTGCTCACCCCATGCCAGGTTTTCGAGCATTCTACGACCCCCTCGCCTTGCTCCAGATAGCGCACTGTAGCTCTGCAACTGATAGAATGAGACCACGGAACAAGAAATGAAGAAGCCATGGGAAACCAAGGACTGGAGAGGGGAAAACCATTCAGGGCCGGAGGAATCGAACCTCCAGGCCATACTGGCCTCACCAGAGCCCCGAACGCATTCTAACAGGAATAAACAGCCATCGCTTCTGGCCTAACCCCAAAATGCTTGCTTTTTAACAGTGGCCGAGACCCTCCCTAGCCCTGGCCGATCGTTCCTGCCCTGCACAAAAGGTCCCATCGTGGCAGCTCCCTCCTTCACAGCTCCACCGCCCCTGCCCTGCACAAGAGATCCCAAAAAAAAAAGAAACTGTTCGCCGCCACACGACATTCGAAAAGCGGACCTTGGCTCAGAAACTCCTCTCAAATTGCACGAACCACAAACCTTTGTATTCCATCTGCTCAAAACCCTGCATATGTACGTACAATACGCCTGCAGAATTATATGCTAAACCATTGTGTGAGATACGTTGGCAACCCCAAATTTAAGACACTAAACATACTTGTTAAGTTTAATTGAATCATAAGAGAGAATGTTTTTTTTTTTTCCTTTTCGTTTTGATGGAAATATTGATTGTTGAGTTGTTAATATACCTGCTTTATACCTACATCGAGCACGAATTTCCATTTTTGAAACTCCTGTACCTAAAGTTTTATTGTTGCTCCCTTTTGCCCCAACTCAACACGTTTACATTGCAATAGATTTGTAGTCGTACATTATTTGGAATCTGTAGTGCTCAAAATCTCAATAATACGTCCGTTATCAATACAATCATCTGAAAAAACTGCATTTATTAACGAAATTGAAGTCAAACCTTAGCAATTAAGAAATGTAGGGTGTGTAAAAAATGTAAACAAGTGTCCAATGTTTTGCAAATGTAACAATTGTTATGTGATTGTCTTAATTAAGTGCCAATGTCATGTGGTAGTAATTTATTCTATTGGTAATATACCACAAGTTAAAGAAAAATCTTAACCTATAGCTAGCTAGAATGTAAATTCCAGCTATTGCAAAGCCTGTGAAATTGATGAAAACAGATTTACAAAATTGCAAAATCACGTAACGCGAAGTTTCCTCTACATGCATTTTTATCTCAAAACATATATAGACGCTTTGTCAAAACACTTAAACCATTGTGAGTCTACACTTAAATCATTATGAGTCTCTTACTACCTAAACCACACGCGATCCGAACTGCACATTCTCCTCATGAATGTTAATAAATGTTGGTCGAATCTTGAAGTTATAGATGTCAGATGTTAAACATGCAACACATTTATGTCAAAAACTTTGAGAAACCCTAAACCTTGAAGAGTCTTCATAACAACTTGAATAGACTAGGGGAATGCCACCACATGGTATTCGAGGTGCAAATCCTCCTCATGAATGTTGATAAATGCTGGTCGAATCTTGAGGTTCTAGATTGCATATGTTAAACATGCAACACATTTATGCTGAAAATCTTGAGAAACCATGAGGAAAGGGGAACCTTGAAGAATCTTCATATCTAGGGAAATGTCTAGATGTCATGAGAGAGTTTAATGGGAATCCTAGGGTACCGTAGAAATTTGGCGCTAAAAGAACCTCCATAAATTCTTATGGAATCCAAAGAATAGTTTGAAAGGAATCTCTTCAAGATCATATAGGGAAATATTCATATATCTTAGAGAATCTTGGAAAATCTATATTAATCTAGAAGAATCTTTGAAGAATCTGAGAGAATCTGAAGAACTCTCAAGAGAATCTTAAGAAAACTATGAGTATCTTAAGGGAATCTTTAGTAATCCAAGGGAAACTTCCTAGAATCTTTGAGAATCTAGGGAATGTGGGGGGAATCTCAAGAGAACCAGTACTTGGAGCCTACAGACACAGAAAAAAGAGCCCACCTTACCACTACCAAAAGGGAGGTTTTGTCGTTGTACATGGATGTTCTTAGGGCTTGCTGTATAAGGATCTTCTTAGGGCTTGTAGAGCTTTTGTGTGGACTAATGCTGAAGAAGGGACCATGTCCTGTTGATGGTCATTGACATTCCAGAGCTGTTGATATAGTCTTGCACATTGTATGGTAAGTCTTGAGGCATGCCATTTTCTTAATTATTCAGGTGTGGCGGAACATATAATATTCTAGTAATCTATTATCACTCTGTTGTTTGTTCATCTCAAGTTCATCTAGGTTTGAATTGCGAGCCAATGACGCCATATACTTCCTTCAGTGCTGCTAAAGAATCATGCAGAAGCTGCCTATCCTTTAGTCCATCATGTTCGATTATATTGCTAGATTCTTTTGTAGTTGTTCAGAATTCTAGGCTTATCCATATTCTGAACTTAGGTTTAGGATGTTTGTCTTTCATTTTCTGCCTTGCAAATTATGCGTATTATGCTGTCCATTACCGCGTTATAATTTTGCGGGCCTGGTCCATCGTTTGGAAATGAAGAATTGGTGTTGAGGCTTCTACAACAGTGGTTTTTTCTGCTGTAAGCTTTGCCGCTTATGCAAAAATGTTACTGGCTGGATACTGGATACAGAGACTTGCCAATTATGCAAAAACGATTTCTTACTCTGAATTCCAAGCTTGGTCCGTTTTGCCAAGGGGCAAATAGGGTGCCGCTTCTTAAAAGCTGATGTCGTTTATCTTCGAGAGTCCGGTCTGCTATAGAATGAGGATTTCGACCAGTTGGACAAGGTTTCTGGCATTTTTTGCTACAAATCATAAAGGTATCTATCTGATCTTTTGATAGCAGATGAATCTCTGATTGGGTGAATGCTGGTAATGCGAAAATGGCTTTTTTGCCTTAGACTGCAGATGTATTTCATAGCTAGCTGCTCAAAGCTGCAGATCTTCCAACAATGCTGGATCTTTGTGCAATTATACAAAGACAGAGCAAGCTGCTCGACAATCATGCTGATACAATTTCGAATATCGCTTATTAGCATCATATGAACCTGGAGCTCAAACCTTCTAAAGTTTGATTCTTATTTTAAAAATTATATGGCGATGGGCAGTCTAGCTTTTGCTTGATGTACATACCGAGCTGGCTTTCTAAATATGGATGGAATATCAATCAGGTTAGATTGTGCATGGTTAGATAATAGACCTTTTTTTGAAATCCAAGCAGTATTAAGGATTGCTGGTTGATTGATCAGAAGTTGTATACAAAAAATAAGGCTTATAGTTTACATTTCTAAGAACATACATTATAAGAAATGGCGGGCCTATAGAAGTTTTTATAGTAGCAAACAACAAGCATCTCGGAGGGCATCAACATCTACGAACCTAACATTACTCCACATCGGTTGCCACCTGACCATAGATGAATGCCCATCTCTACACAAACGTGCGGGGCAAGAGATTAATGAAATTATGCAACCACGATCACAAAATGAGCAACCCAATGCCATTTAAAATGCGGCATACGCGTTTGATGACAAACTTGCTTAGAACTATATGAAAACATTGACTTCTTTATGGACCCGACGTGCGATGACAGTTAATAACCTTTCAAATTTCAACTTAATATGTTTAAAATGCTGAACTATTCAAGATAACACAACACTACACTCGATCTCGATCTTAAATTCTATCTTAACTACTACGAACACACCATAACTAAACTAAAGAAAAAGGTAAAAACATATACACATCGAAACAACTTTAACACAGCTAAAAACGACACAAGTAAACACAAAAGGAAAGAAAGAAAAACAACCATAAATATGTATTGCCTTACGTGCAATATGAACAACAACTACTACATTGGACAAATAACAGACCTCTACAACCTTATTTTCTATAGCGCTGGCGTGCCCTTTTGCTAGTTTTTTTTTTTTTTTTTTTTTTTTTTATAATTCCAATTTTCTATTTTCCAATGATCTAATGAAATTTGTTTTTTTTTTTTTTAAGTACGTATCATACGTATTTTATGTACGAGTATGTTAAGTACGATATTAATTAATAAAACCAAAGCACAATTTGCCCTGTCAACTTTCAGGTATAATACGTATAGTACTATGAGGAAGGTACATGACGTACATAAAGATTAAGTACGGGTACGTAAACAACACTGGGCATTATGAGTAGATAGCATCCACAAAGATGGCTTTTAGTCAGACATTCAACCCATCCTTTTAAGATCAATTTAGGCTACAAAATGTGCACAACATAGCAATATTGCTCATCCTGTCATTATTTGCCGCATAGTGCGTATCATCCTCAAACTGGGGGACCACTTCTAGTTCTGGAATGAAGACACAGCATGTGACACATTTGTTTGTTGACATTTTATATTACCGACACAAGTTTTATGTTGTTTCTTCTACACAACTTGTAGAAGATGTTATAGGGAAAGGACACTGGGACGCCATTCTTGGCTATCCCTAGCGACCTACGTAGTGGATAGCACATCGGGGAGTCCCATAGAGGTGGCCGGTAGAGGCAGGAAGCTGGAAGAACAAAGAACGGTGGACCAATGGATCTTCTACAACAATATGATAGTTGGGTCATTATAGTTTTCAGTGGCATTAACAACAACAAAGAATGCTATTTGCGTCCAACTAAACAAGTAAAGAAATGTGACTGCACTCCCCAACCATGATATTGTGAGGGTAAGTTTTTTGCTCCAGCTTTCCATACTTGCTCTGCTGGACTACTCCCAACTATCAGCAGTTGCAACATCCATTGAACAAACAAGGAAAACTGTTCCAAACACCTTACCTTATACGTCAAGGTTAGTCTCTCTGTGTTCGTGCAAATTCTTAGACCAAGAATGGCAAGCGCCTCCAAAACCTTGTAAAATTAGGTAAATCTTCTTTTACACTATGTAACGAAAAGAATGGCAAAAATGCCTTCTCAACCGCTGGATTCTACAGGTAAGTGGGCTAGCAAGAATGCCTGACCCCTTTCCGTTCCACATCACGTCACGTCATGGATGCAAGATACCTACTAGAGTAGGTCAATAGTTTGCGTGTTTTTAGTGTGATAATGTAGAAATGCTAGCTAGCGTACAAGAATGCTCCTAGGTATGTGAATGGATATGAAGGAGAGTATAAGGAATATAAGGCACCAGGCCAAAAGCAAAGGAGAAGAAAAACTTGCAGAAAAGTCTCTCATTATCATCTCATTGTGTAGGTACAACAATAATGCTCAAATGAATCTTTGTGGACACCCCTAAAAGAGACACGTTTGGGGTATGGGAGATGATTCTTCCCTGAAATTCACCAATCTTTTATGGCTATAGATCAGAACGTTATGGCTCCACCATAGCCGACCTTCATCTAGATCATTCTCTTTACGAACTCTTTAGTCCTATATAAGCATGCCCGGTGCAATAATTTAGCTCAGAAACATTTGAATAGCAAATGTTTTAGTTCTGTTTTTGAGTTCCTCAGCAACAGTTTGCAATTTTGATTCTAGTTCCAGCAATATACAGTATACTTCAGATCAGCAATCAAACCTTCTGCTTTAGCAGGTATTTTGCATCTAGTATTCTGCTAGTTTTTTGTTCTCGCTCTAATAGCTTATTCACACTGCTATTTGATGCAGAATGGAGTATTTCCTGAATGCCAAATCTGTCAGACTTCGCAGTGCACATGGAAAATATCTAGTGGCTAATTCAGATAAGATCTCTGTTCATCAAGAAATGGCTTATGGAGAATCCTCTATTTGGACTGTAGAATGCATCAATAAAAATTCTGGAATCAGGCTACAGAGTTGCCATGGATTATATCTATGTGCTTCAGATCATGCTTTTCTGCTGGGAATGACTGGCAGAAAAGTGATTCAATCCAAAATAATGGATACAACCACAGAATGGCAGCCTCTCAAAGAGGGCCTTTTAATAAAGCTTACAAACAGAGGCAGTTACCTGCGTGCAAACGGCGGCCCTCCTCCCTGGAAAAGCTCCATCACGCATGATCTGCATTCAAAATTATCGGCACAAAACCTTCTTTGGGAAGTCGAAGTAGTCGAATCGAAACGAGAAAATGCTGAAATGCAGGTACTAAATCAGCCTTTTTAGATCAAGATGTGCATGTTTTTGCAAGAAAGAAAGAGCGGGGTAAAAGAACACAAAATAGAAACCCCTGCTTTAACAAATCTCACAAATCTAACCTTGTTTGATCTGGCAGAAAAAGATGAAGCCAAATAGCGATGGCAGAGTAGTGTATTATGCATTGGCGATGGACGACGGCACATTACCAAGCAACACAATGTGGCGCAAATACGTATTCAAGGGACAGAGCATGAAAGAACTAAATCAGAGCTTGAAAGAAGAGCTAAAACTTACAGAAAACATCATAGTATGCGGAAAACATTGCTTGAACGGCGTTCTATATCGCTTGCATATGAATCTTCCTCCAGATAATGCAGCTATGAGGGTAGTAGTTGTGAAATCTGCATCAGATGGCGCCAGAAATCTTCATCTGTGAACCGTTAACGCAGCAAGTTTGAATCTTTGTAGGTCTAACCCTTTTCTTGATCAAGAATTAGAAAAGTGTTTTATATGTTGTTTCTGGTTTCACAATGATCATATGATCATATATTAGGAGGATATATTAGGACGATTTTTTTCCAATGATCATATGTTCCTAGTTTTCGTAATGTACCCATGGTAGAGGCCTTGTTATTTGCTAGATAACCTCATGGGTGAAAGGACTTTCCTTTGAAAACCAGTAGCGGCGGCAACAAGGAAACCAGGTCGACGATTCAGCTCCGGAATGGAAATCGGCGGGCTGGATTTCACTATGCAGGTCACGAACAGGTAAAACGGAAGCAAAATTGGGGGCGACCAGGTTTCCTTGTTGTGTTGGCCTGGAACTGGGTCGCAGGATTCCAGGACCATCTGCTCCCCAGGTTCCATGCCATACAACATGAGGGGCATTAGACCGTGTGGTGTTGCCATTACTGGTTTCCCATGGAACGCTGTCACCCAGGCATCTAGCTAATGTATAGGGGAAGGGAGCTTGGGGCACCCTTTTCGCAATAGGGGTAGGGGCCCCACGACTGGCTACGGCTGGGAGAGGGTCTGCCCCTTTCCGGAAAGGGAGCTCTCCCTTCCCCTACAAAATGGAAAGTGGGGAGCTACCTACTACGACGGCCTCCTGCTCTTCACCATATCAATGGAATCGACTGCCTCGACTTCCATTTGGTGATACTGCGATACCATATGTCATCACCAGAACAATGTTTCCAGTAAAAGAGCGACCCACTTTCCATTTTGTAAGCCACCAGGGGCTTGAATTCCAATAATTTGTGCCATTAGAAATTTCAAGCAAAAAACTTACCCAAAATAAATTTTGATATAAAAACTACTGGTTTACTTTCCCTTATTCTCGTGTTCGTTCTAAGAGTCAACTATATACCCCACTTCCTATAGAGACAAAATTATGTTATCTAAGAGATTCTAAATGGTTTGCCCAGAAATTATGACTGAATTTTGACATAAAAAAGCTAGGAATTTCAACCACCTAGTGGTTCACTTTTCCTTATTCTAGTGTTCTCTTTAAGAGTCAACTATATACCCCACTTTCTATAGAGACAAAACTAGCAAATCTAGGTGCTCTACCTTGTTTGAGGACGACAATTATAGTAACCTCAAGGGTCCCAAAGAGACTGAACGATAGGAACGCACTGAGAAAATTAGTTGTCATCTCGAGGTTCTATGACCGTCTCAAGAATGTCACAGTTGCAAGTTGCAAGTACTTGCGAGCATTTTGATTATTCCAGAGCAAAGTATGGTTGTTGGGGTTGCACTTGCTTTTATAAGCATATCATTCGTCACTCTTCCTTTGTGAATAGGGCACGTATTAAGAGCCATAGATGATGTACTTCCAAAGGCCGATTCTGAGCACCTTTGTTCATTATACATCAACAAGAGAAGAGAGCGTGCTTCATAGTTGTTTAATAAACAAGGTTGATTCTAAGCATCTTTGTACATTACATCAACAAGAGAGCACTCACCTATTTGCATAGGCCTCCTTAGGCTCTCGGAAATAGCAAACTTTAGTTCATAGCAAACATTAATTCTTCATATTCATTTTGTTTAAACATCTTATTAGCCATGGGATATATAACATGCCATTAATGAATTAGTTGGCTTTAGAAACATACATACGTTAAGGCACTTTCTTCCATGGAAACAGATAATCCTGAACAACAATGAAAAGAGATCTCCAATTTAGAACATCATAGAAATTGATGCTACACATAAATATGATATGGTATGCGATAGATGTAAAATTGGTACTGAATAGCAGAAAGTACCATCTGGAGGCTGTTGCTTTGTGCTTATGAGCGACGCTTCAAACAACAAATGCGTGGTTTAAGTGTACTTGGTGACTACTTATCTATCAACTGACAGGCTGAAAAGAATCATAAGTATAAATGGTGGTTGGTTTCCAACGCTTGTATAGCGGTATTCTTATCTGGCCCACTCTTAAATTCAAACGCCATAGAGGTTTTACAAGCTCACAGATTTGTACAACTCAAAATTCAGGAAATTTACTGTAATTTTGAGGAAAATTAAACAAACGCTTCTGAGTCAATTTATTGGGCCCTTGAAGTAGCACAACAAAAAGATTCCAAGTGGAGATAGACTACAAAGAAGAATGAAGCAAAGAAGACGAATTTTCCTTCCAATATTTCACCTTCAAGAATATGAAGAAACTCATACTAAGTGACTGTAGAGTAATAGAGCTTTCATGAGAAATCTTGATATATTCACCAAAATTTCTTCAAATATTGACGACATTGAAGCTGATGTTTTGGGTTCAAGCACTCGAAGCAGCTGTTTTGGGTTCGCAAAGGCATGACTGGATTTTCGCGCACCCGTATTAGGATTTTGCGTGCGTGAAGGAAGTTTTGCGCACCCTGGACTAAAGGCTTCGGGTGCGCAAACTTTTTTTTCCTAGCCGGCGAGAGTTTTATACGGGAAATACATATTTAACCCAAAAATACGTATTTCTCAACTTTATACGTCTAAAATTTTGCATTCATACGTAGAAAACCTATCCCTGTTGTCAACAATGATCTGCAAATGCAGATTCTTTATGATTAGCCATCAACTCAGCAATAGGACCACCAACCAGGCTACATTTTTCCACGGATTACAATGGAGGGCACCGGGATTCTTGTTACTGCTCCTAGTGGGCTTTACGATTCCTCTTTCTAGCCATCTCTCTGTGTCACTATCGCTTAATTACTTGTCAAGCTCCGTGGCACAAAGAGACACTAGATTTGAGGCATTGGAGATCCCGCTTCCTTTAAGGATGGAAGTCTACAGACGCACTGTCGCACAACTTCAAACACAACTAGCTCATCAAAAATCAACCTCCAGTGTTGGCAATGATTCTCCGTGGATTTCAATGGTGAGATAGTTACGCCTCATCGCTGCAATCGATGGAGAATCTACCCCAGGACTTCAGGCTGAATTTCGATGACCTTCTCGCGTTTGAAATAGTGAAATGATGCACCTGGATGTAACAAGATTCCCGTCGTCTCTAGTTTTGTCTCTCTTGAAAAATGCATCCATTACCTCGATTCAAAAGTACGGAGGTTTCCACATTCATTTTATTATTATCTCTGTGGGTCAATGTAGCTTAGCTTGACGCTGAGTTACATTCACACAAAGAGATGGGCAAACAAAGGGGCGTGGCAACGTCCATCCTTCTGGGTGGAGATAATGGTGGACGAGGTAAGCTGCAAAACCAGTGACATTTGGACCTCTAGTCAGGCCTTCTATCCTTTGGTCCCCACGGTATGGAACCGTGTGGCCACAGCAAAGAAGGTCTCGACCTTAGAGGAACAAATGACATCGAATCGCGTGTCTTCACCTTATGAAAGTGTATCTATGTCATCATCACTTGGAATGGTCTGTGATTGTTTGAACCCTTTGCGTGCCTAGATTGCTTCTCATTAAGATTCTATAACACGCGAAGGGACAAACACTAACAGAATTCCAGATGGTGATGATCGGGTGCACTTTCACAAGGCACTGGAACTTGCAGACGTCATCATCACAAAGCCATAGGAGTCGCTCTCAAGGTACTAGGACTCACTCTTGTATAGTGCTGGATTCTGGTACTTTGCGAAGTTTCATCTATGTCGTCATCATCATCTAGAGTGGTCCATGACTGTTTGAACCCTTCGTGTGCAAGGATTACTTCTCAGCAAGAATCTGTAGCACATGAAGGGACAAACAGTAATGGAATTCCAGATGGTGATGATCAGGTGAAGCTTCACAAGGCACCAAGATCGGTTCTTGTTCTCCAATCACCCCTACACAAGGTGGCACCAGGCTGCATTTTCCCAGGGATTACAATAGAGGGCACCAGGGATTCTTGTTACCTCCCTTCGTAGTGGACTTTACATTGCCTCTTTGCAGGATAAGGCTTAGTTCACACCACTTGGGTGTGTAGACTGGGAGATGGGGACACATATTACCTAGACATCTGAGATACTGCAAATTATGTGACACAGCACAAGAAGAAGACGAAGACCATACATTGTTACGATGTAGTGCTTACGAGGAACTCCGAGCAAAATATGGAATTCAGTATGAGGACCTCCCTTCATTCTTTATGCTACATGGTGACATCATAGGGAAGTATCTTATTGAGTTGATGCATATTAGAGATACATGTCTAGAATCTCAACCAGTTGATGTAGATATGGACATGTTCTGAGTGAGAGTGATGAGCTAGATGAGGACTCAGAAACTCATCATTGTTTTATGACATTGTGTAATTTTTGTTGTCTAATAGACCCTTGAAGCCTCCCAATAGATATAATACACTTTCTTTCTTTCTCTGTGTCATTGTCGCTCGATTACTTGTCGAGCTCCATTGTATAAAGAGACACTAGATTTGAGGCACTGGAGATCCCGCTCCCTCTAAGGGTGGAAGTCTCCAGGCGCATTGTGGCACAACTTCAAATACGAGTAGCTCATCAGAATTCAACCTCCAGTGATGGCCATGATTCTCTGTCGGTTGCGGTAGTGAGACGTAACTATAATGCGCATACAGTGCATACCATAGTTACGCCTCACTGCTGCAATTGATCCCGGGGGATTCACCTATACATATTTTGGATATGGCATCTGCGTTCCTAGGGTAATAAAAAAATCCCTTACCTACCACTCTTCACAACGAAAAACCCTTCTCATACACCCCAATCATCCCCTATATTTATAACCCATAAAGTATTTCTACATACCCCGTATTTGTCAAACCATATAAAACATTACTTAATTCACCGAATCTAGTGAAAATGTTGTTTATATACGATTAAAAATAAGAACCT
>JAANSK020278158.1:0-20737 GCA_011763485.2 Isoetes engelmannii
ATATATTCTTGCCAGATCTTGGCGTTCATCTCTGTATTTCTGTATTTCTGTTTCCGTGTATTTCGTTTCCGAGTATTCCGGTTAGTTTCGTGACATAGTCTAGATTCACACATATGCACACCACCTCCGAATTGAGACATGCAGATGGATTGGGGAGCCACGCCAAGACATGTTTCGTTAGTGTTGCCAGATGGGAGCCTTTGAGGATGAATGTCACACTTTTCAAAGCTGTCTGACATATGATCCAAACCGGGCATGCTATGTTAAGTTGGTACGACCCGACCAGTCGTCAAACGCGATATTCGGTACAACATCAACGGGTTACTTGGATCATATCTTCAGGGGGTCATGGATACCAGGGCCGAGCTATGTCCCCGGACAATCACTTAACATATACATATATCTCATCACGTATTGTACTGTTTGTCAGCAATCTTATTACTACCACGGTTTTTCCCTCGGAAACCCTATGGAGCGAGGGTTTTTTAATCCAGGTAGTAATAAGTTTGTTGCGCTCCTTTATTGGGTCCCATAGGTCGCTTGGTCTCCTCCTATCCCCTGTTTCTCTTCAGACATATGAAACGAAGGGCTTATAGAGATAAGCTTTTCTTGTTACATCCTCTATTCTTCATATATGCACATTCAGTCATAATCTCGAACAGATTGGAGGCTTGGAGCAGATGTTTCCCTGAACTAGATTTCATGAGATAATTTGACATGATTTTGAATTGCTGGGCCGCTCAATCTGCATGTATTCTATAAAGTGGGCGGGTAGACTTTTAGCAAGAGTCAGAGGCAAGGGCAAATCTTATGGGCGAAGATGGTGTAGCCTTGCGTCTGCCCCTACATTTGCTTCTGGCTATGGTGATCCTAGAGTTCGCTATTTTCCTTCTGAATGAAATTCTTCTGCATCAGAATGATGCTTTAAAACACCTTGCTTTTACTTAGCAGGCTCTTCCTAGCAGTAGAGTGGCCGGGTAGATCTCTTCGCCATAGCCAGCCGGCAGAAACTCCGTTGCCATAGCCACCGAAAATGGACGTAATTTCAAGGAAACGTGTATTACGTTCGAAAATGCATGGCTGTCGAAATTCTAGCGAGTAATTTTCTCGGCAGTGCACTTGCGGCTCCGTCGCCTCAGCTGGCGCTCGACAGCGCACTCGCGGCTCCGCCGCCTCAGCTGGCGGCGCCGCCGAGAAAATTACACGCCAGAATCTCTCCGGCCTGCATTACCTAAGAGTTTTCCGAAAAGCAAATCAGGGCCATCGGATTGGAATTTTCATGGAAATCCAACCATGTAGATAAGCAAAAACCAATTTAATCTTTTTGGCGGTATTGCTGATTCGAATACATGTGAAGATCTTTAACTAGATATGGAGAAATTCTTACACAAGCAATCGGACTTGCCAGTATCTGCATCCGATAGCAAAAGCTCCTTTAGCAGGCAAGTTACTAGCTATTGCATCTGATCCTAATGCGCTTAAAACATGTCATGTAGTTCAGGAAACCAGAGCAGAATATAAACTTGAATGATGACAGGCGGCACGAAACAGTAGGAGCTGCTCAAATTGAAGGACGATTTTCTCCCGCTTTTAAGCATATGATTGTTGACTTGAAGCTACAATCTTTTTCACAAGTAAGTGTTGTTTATTCAATGGTTAATCTTTCATAGGAAACCGCCAAAAACTTTTCTGCATTTAAATTACCATTGATGATGTTGTCACCTGTTAGTTCCCAAAAGGTAACTAACCATCGTCTGGCCACATATCGAAAGAATTTAATAACATTAACAAAGGGCTTTGTTAAGTAACGGCCAGGAAGGATTTGCATTGGCCGATTGGTAAACGTCTTATTGCAGGATGGGCTCTCATACATGAAATATGGAACAGAATGCTGAAGGCATAGTTCTAATTCTGCATGTTTAAGTTTATTTTATTGGTATGTAATATTTCCTTTTTGGAATCAGAGAGGAGCATTCCAACAGCCAGATTTACTTCAAGGTGTAAGTGTCTGTGCAAATTTCAAGCTGCATTTCCAGGCATATAGGAGATGGAAATAGATAGGAGAAAAAATTTATTTATATGCAGTCTTGAACTTGAAGTATAATTGTGTTATTATTAAGAAGACTTGACTATTTTTAAATGTCCTAAGAAAATCCAGTCAAGAGTTTTCTCTCGCATTGCTCTACTTGGATGGTGTGTTTAAGGCTTATTCAAGGTTAATACTTCAGGTCTTACTTCCTGGAGCATCAGATTGGAGGGCATCAAGAATGTGCCACAGGTAATAGTTGACGCATCAATGTTTTTTGCTCACATGCTGCTTTATTGTATATTGAGGCTTATTGGTGTCTCGTATATGAAGGGAACATATCATATGACAAAAATCTTCCATTGTGTGCCCCTTCTACGATGTTTCTTCAGCTTTAGCTCGCCTTATAGCGTGTGTTGGTGTCTGTGGTTGATACGCATTTTATATTTCCGTACCAACCAGGGCATATCTAGAAACTAAACCTAAACCCCTAAACCATAAGGAGAAATCACACTTACTATGTTCATAAATCAGCACACGAGTTTGGTCCTTAAATTAACCATGGTATCTTCAACTTATTATAAATGTCCCACAAATTTTGTAAAGTGTACTTTGCATGTCCTTGAGATATAGGATATAACAAACAAGTTTATTACTGGAGAGAGAGAAATATGGGCTATTTTCATTTGAACCTTTCAGCAAGTAGATTAGACTTCAATTTGGATATCAGGTTAAATACCAGGTCTGGGTTAGACATATCTGTCCTAGGTAGACTAATAAGGGTGACGTGGACAAATAAGGGCCTCCAAAAAGGCCCTCGGTACTGTATTTTAATATGTCTTTTCCCCAGTAGATCAACTCTCTCTTTCCTCTGTAACTTGTTCTTTGACTTACATGCCTCATTGACCATTTTAGAAAAGAAATGCCTCTAAGTTGATTTTTAAGATGGCCAGAAGCTTTTCTCTTCAATGCTTTAGTTAAACCAGTGACTTTGGAGGTGTCATCAATGTGAGAAATGAATCTAACAGCCAACGTATAACACAAGTAGAGGGACTCCAAACATACTTCTCAACAAAGATGATTATGAGCAAAGCATCTGTCCCTGACTAAATTATGTCAGCAGAGATTGGTACTGCCTCATTGCAAATGAATGCAGCATTCCAGATTGTGTTTCTACAAAATGCATAACTAGCAAGGTGGTCTTCTAGCATTTATGCTGTCGTCTTGGACAAAATTAACCTAAGGGGCAGAGCAATGGCTTGGGTATGGCTTGAGGACAGATACTCTTACAATGAAATTTCCTTACCAAAAGGTTGTTCGCTGGACCAGCAGTGGAAACAAATGATGGTGAGCTAGTTTCACAAATTCTTATAGCATTAAAGTTCTAGTCATGCAATATGCCACGAAAGATTTGCGGCCTTTTTTCCAGTTAAAGGAATTCACTGATGATATTTTTTTTTTTTTTTTTTTTTTTCCATTTATCTTGGATGCCTGTTGGTGTTAGCTAATCAGACATTTATTTCTATTATGTTTCCAGATCATATATCTCAGACGTCCAGTTTGATAAGAAGGTGATTCAGAAAATTTATTGTTGTTTAGTTTTAGTTTGAGACAATCACGCCTTTCATTTAGACCATTCGGATATCCAGCTGATTATTGATGGAATGCTCAAGAATTTATTATGAATGATAAATAGAGATGAAACAAAAAGAATCTAGGAGGTTGGGGATTGGGTTTTAAAACCAAATATCATTCTGGTCGGTCAATTGCTAAGCTTAAAGCTAGGCTTGTTGCCAAGGGTTATACACGACAGGAGTATTTGCACCTGTTGCACTCATGTCTATTTGTCGACCTGTTAAAACAGCTCCACATGGTCTTGAAACAGGTTAGCAGTTAACATTACACACTCATGAGGATGCTGATTCCACTCTATACAGGAAGGGGTTGATGTATCCCATAACCAGGCCTTGACATTACCTTTGCTGTTGGAATGCTATCTTTCCTAATTGGCATCCATTAACATGCAATATATATCATGTTTGGCACATCCGAGAATAATTAGATTGGGAAACTATCAAGCTGCAGTCTTGTCCCAAGCTACGAGTAGTAGAAGGATTCACTTAAAATATAGCTGTAGAGAGAAAAAGAATAGGTTATAACAATGAATAACAATCAGGTTACGGGGCTGCTGAAAGAAGACTCAGGCCACTAGTGCTAGGAGCTACAGGAATGCAAATGTTGAAGTGATTAACAAAAATGTAACACCAAGTCATCATGATATGTCATCTGATGATCATGTATGTCACCACGTCGATATGGCAAGTCAATTTAGGTGTCATTATGTTACAGTTCAGCATTACCAAGTATTATGTCATGTTACCTGACGAGTCACCTGTGGTATGGCAATTCAATTTAGGTGTCATCATGTTAGAAGGTTAGCATTGAGATGTCAGCATATCTTTGATGAATTATCATGTCTAAATATACTACACCCTGATCCTAGCTCAATTCTAAAAGATGGATAAAACTTTGGAGATGCCATTGTAGATACACCTTCGAAACCAGTTATCAGACAGATCATCTGAAAGTACTTCAATGTGGAGCAAACCTTTTTTGTATATCCACAATTTAACTTATTGTAGCTAATAGTTCTAAACATCATCACTGAAGTGAAAAGTTCTGTAGCTATCGAAAAGCACTAAATGGCATTTTGTTTGTATTCCAGGGAGTCTATTTGGCTGCTGTAAGCAATTCTGGAACACTCTCGATCTACGAATATGAGACCTTGTACTGTAATACCCAATCTGATGATCTACAATCATCCATTGCCGGTACGATTTCTTGTATCAAACCCTCCAATAAAACAGGTTGGGATTTTCAGAATATCCCCTGACTTGTTTCTTTAGATTTCACCCAAGCCACCAGCAAAAGACTTAATGGATATTTCCAGATATTCCCTGACTTGGTTATTTTGTGCAGGTAGAGATGCATGCTTATTGCAGATTTTGGTCCATCATGAGAAGCTTGAGTCTGTGCAATGGAACCCCTTTAATCAAGATGAGGTGTGATGAATTCCTATGGGGTACTGATTATGAATATGGAAACTTATATCTCCAATGCTGACAGGTTGCATGTGTTGGATCTTGGAGCAACAAAGTATACTTTTATGATATTGGAATTGAGACACAAACACCTTCTCGAGTAAGTTATGTTGCAGAATGCACAGCATGTTCTGCAGACTGAAGAAACGCATTATACTAAGGGAGATTAGCTTTTCTTTTCTTTCTTTTTCTGGTCACCATCTTGCGTTCCTTTTGCTGTAGGTCATGGTGTCTAATGGCCAGAATCTGTTTTTTACCCTATGGAAGACAAACATTAATTTTTTAAATTCATAATGCTTTTTCCTTTTATTAACAATGGAGTTTAGAACCCATATAGCATGATGGATTTGCAGGTATTGAAGGTGAAAAGGGAGTCTGGGCATGAATCAGAAAAATGTGGGCTACTCGACCTTAAATTCTCGAAGATGGAAGATTGCAAGTACTGGTTTTTTGTTGTGTGGTTATTTTGTTCTAAGATTGGAAACTTTTGCCCATACAATAAGCTTGCTGATCTCCTCTTTAAATTTCTTCCTTAGGACATCCAACATTTCTTCCTTCTCCTCAAAGCATGGCTTGATTAAAACTTAGAAGATGCCTATATCTATGATGCCATAAGGTAGATTGAGCTTGACTGATTAGAGTATGCTCTCTAAGGGAGTAGCATCACAATAATTTAATTTTCAATTGATTTAGTAATTTAACGTCATACCACTTTGGCAGCATTCCTTCTGGGGAGTATTCCTACTGGACTTATGACGATTATGATGACTCCTTTTTTTCACTTTGGCAGCGCACACTGCACTACACATGATTCACGCACTGCACTACACATGAATGAGACTCGCACTCACCCACCTCATTCTCAACACTACACTACACACCTCATTCTCTGCCTGCACTGCACTGCACTGCACATGAGATTCACACTCACCCATATCATTCTCAATACACACTGCACTACACATGACTAAACTTGCAGTCATCTACCTAATGGCCCTGGAGAGGTACACCCCAATCTTAAAGTCATCCACTTACCACCTTATCGTCATTCTCAAATGGCCCTGGAGAGGTACACCCCAATCTTAAAGTCATCCACTTACCACCTTATCGACATTCTCTAATGGTCCTGGAGAGGTACACCCCAATCTTAAAGTCATCCACTTACCAAGTGATTGTCATTCTCAGCAGCACGGCACAGGTACACCCCAATCTTAAAGTCATCCACTTACTACCTAATCGTTATTCTCAGCACACACTCCACTACACATGATTGCGACTTGCAGTCATCTACTTACCACCTGATCGTAGCCAGTGGGTTTTGAACCCTAGAGAGGTACACCCCAATCTTAAGGTTATCCACTTACCACCTCATGGTAGCCAGTGGGTTTTGAACCCTGGAGAGGAGCGGTACACCCCAATCTTAAAGTCTAACCACTAGACCACTGGCACAATCTATGATTATAGCTGGAGATTTTGAAATGGCTCACATCTGGTAACCACTAATTTGCTATCAATTGCAGAGTGGAGATAAGATTGTATTTGAGACCAGGTGTGTATGTCCCAAGGCATTTGAAAATGTTCCAAGGAGATGTCCTGGCTGGAATGTTTTTGAAAATGTTTCCAAATTTAGTATTTGGATATCTAGCTTTGTCATTCCTTCAGTTTATACACTTTTAATTTTCTGGGAGGTGTTGAAAGAAAGGAAAAAAGAGGGAAAGATTTATTAGCCTCCTGGAAGACCGATGAGACCAATAAACAATTGTAAAGTAAAATAAAATCTTGAAGATTAGATGTTTTTATCTAGTAGCTGGAACAAAGTGCAGGGTGATCTGCTTTGCTCTTTTGCTTTTTGCTCCTTTCTTTTTGAATGACTGCTTATATGTCGCTTAATGCCCACTTAACTCTTTTAGAAACCCTCAAGAAGACTCATTTAGCCTCTTTGCTCCTGCAAAGGAGGTGGGACATAGTTCCATTTACGGTTCTTTTTATCATTGACAAAGAAGTTCCATTTACGGTTCTTTTTATCATTGATAAAGAAAGAAGGTATGTGCTGCTGCATGCAAGCTGCCAAGCCAGCTTGTTGCTTAGGTGGAGTTCTCCTATATTCAGTCATTTCACGAAGATAAGAGCCACACATTTCTGATGATTAGCTTTGATAAGGATGTGGTCTCTCAGGAAAGGCAATAAAACCTGCCCCGTATTTCATAGTATGTCGAACAAGTGAAGATAAAATGTTCTTCACCCAGTTGCCAAGTTTGCAAATCCTTCTTGAGCGGTCGGCATATCTCAATCTCAAGCTGATGAGAGGAAATCCGTCCCATAAATGATTGCATTTTGTGCAAATGAGTATCTAAATACGTGGGGTTGAATAATACCCTCATCAGTGATAATGAGGAAATGATCTTTATAAACTGCCAACCAAGCATTTGGATGTTCAAGTATGCTTTGTAAGGGAACAACTTCAAGAATCTAATTTGCACCTTGAATACTGTGTGCCACTGCTTTCCAACTGGCTGATGGGATGACAAAACCTCTAGCACACTCCAAGTTCCGACAGAAACTGCCCCTAGGCATTCAACAGTTACATGCCACTACATGATCATCTCATTTGTTTCTTTATGAGCAATGTTCTCTTGTTTTTTTCAAAGACAAAGTAAAGTCTCAGAAGGGTATCAGAGACATATGACACTTACTATTTACAATTGTTTGTGACTATATATGGCACGCCTTTCTCTTTTGTGACTTTAGGTATAAATATATATGCTGTTTAAGGGCGTTTTTCTCATTTATCCATGTAGGATCCACATTCAAATACGATTACAAATTACAAGATTATGCGTTTGTCCCATCTCAAGGAGGAAGCGGCCATACCTTGTTGTATGAGCTATGCAATCAGCCAAATCCTATTAGTGTGTGCCTCACTAGCGGAGCAAGAGTGGATCAGCCTCAAAGTCTGTCAATTGGACTTACTTATTGCATTAAGGTTACCAAGAAGGAAAACTTCCTCTTGCTGAGAAAATTCCACAATATCATCGAAAAGGGCATATATGGTGGAGCTCCTTTCAACGTATCAACACACCCATATAGTCTGATCTCTACAAAGAGGAGCAGCAAACTGTATGTACATATGCAATGTTGGAAAGAAGATGCCTTAATTTTAACTCAAATGAATCTCTCTAAAAATAGGGGAACCTGAAAGATGATTGAATTGATTTGCTGCTCCACAATGCCTCTACATTCACTATTTAGGCCTATCTAGCTTTGGCATTCCTTTAAAGTTACCTTCTTTTAAATATCATCAGCTGGTAAGTCTGCGACAATTAACTGTTCTAATTAACTTAGATGAGATGATACATTTGATTAACATTCGAGTCATAAATAAGCATTTTTTTTTATTGATTGCTTTTCACCTTCATAAATTAGAGTCTTTGCATCAAGAAGCTAACGAGATTAAATGCTATACCAAAAAGGGTTTTTTCATGTGGTCAAAATGGTGTCATCTATACATGGGACAAGAGGACTGGACATATACCATGCTCTCTTCTTTGTGCATCACCATCTGTAGGGGCACTCAATTCCTTGCAATTAGCAAGTGATGAGCAGGTAAATTGCTGATATGTAGAAAACTAAAACTCTAAAACTTTTTTGTGATTTGTGACGTACAACATTGAGGTGCTTGCGCACATGTAGTATGTAAAGGCATGAACATCAAAAATGCATTGGTCAAGACTTGAGAAAAGAACCGCCAAAGATTATATTATAGCGTTGGGATATCACATTTGGTGGGTTATGCCTATTTGTCCAAACATGAAAGATGTCACATTTCGAGGCTCAAAGAAAGATTAGATAATTTATTAACATCAAACTTATTAACCCTTTCTTAGACCCATAGGGTATATGACACCAAGTAAGAAGATGCCATTTTAATATGATCCTTGCAGAAGGAAACTTATAATGCCAGAAGACTTATTCAAAAAACTATGTCAAAGGTGTTGAACTTGGTCGGGGCGACATTTGGTCTTTCTTGGTTTTCTTCTAAACTGGGCTAGGTGCCTTATGAGAGTGCTTAGTTAACCCTTTTCATGCTTCATAAATTTACCAGGGATAATAATCCATCCAAATTCGCCTCTCTTCAAAAAGCTGGTACAGAAGAAAGTTATAGCCAGCCAGATGTGTCTTTCTCTTATTCATTCAAACGGCCACAATAGGTCCATAAATAATTTCTGATCAAATGCAATGTACAATAATTAAACAAGGGAAGTAGTAAATTAGGAGATTGCCGCAAAATGTACAATATGTAATGTACACAGTGGCCTCTTATAATGAGCCAACTGGAGGTGATGTGCCATGGGTCACAGCCACTCATCTCTGTTATGTGTATAGTTTCAAATACATGATGCTATATTTAGCATCAAATGTTTAATATTCAGGTATTTTGTCTTCTGTGTTTCAGATTCTCTATGCTGCTACTGAAGGTGGGCAAATTCTGAGCTGGGACTTGCGCGGTGGTAGGCAGTCTGCTTTTTGTAGCCCAACGGAGGCAGGTTATGTTAAGTAGTTGATTGTCTTTTCTGTTACGGGAAGGATCATGGTTGGAAGTTTTTGTGATGAATTGACATTGTATGCGTAGTTGGTAGTTCCAGATGCATGAGATTTAGAAAATAAGGAGATTTTATTAATGCCTATTGGAGACATTCACAGCTTCTAAAACCAAATGGGTGTTTTATTGCCTGGGGACATCCTCCTAGCCTGAATTTATATGCATAACACGAAACACAGGTATAATATGGGAGTCTGTCCCCTTTCTGACATTGGTGATCTGGCTGTATATGTTTATGAACTACTTGAAAAGGCATTCTCAGAGTTCGGACTTTGCTGATTTCCCTGATTTTGCAACAACAATAACAGCAAAAAGAAAGTCAGATTGATGCCAAAAAGACAAGAAAGACGCAAGGGCAGCTCCTAAGCAATTTATCAACGGAAGAACAAGCATTTTTTTGATGGAAGATGGTTTTCACATCTTCAAATAATCCCATTGTCTGCTTCAGGAACTAAGCAAGAAAAGAAAAAATGTGCTTAAGGTCTCAGACTTGGATGGAGAGCACCAAGTCAATTCTTAAGGTATATGAGAGGTGAAATACCCTGGTTTTCTAAGGAAACATTGATGGATAGGTTCAGCAACTTACACTTGTGGAGCCGGGTTGTATGTGCATGTGCTCTAAATTATGCTGAATAACCATGGCTGGGAATGGCTGGCAGGTTTTGGCACCTAATTTAACTAGCATTATGTCATGACATAATAAAGGTTTGCTTCTGATATTACTTCATCAATTGGTTTACAAACTTGTGGACGAGGCTTGACCAAAATATCAGAAGCTTTGGTTTGACATCGTAGAAAATGACTGCTGTCCCTCATCTCGTCAGGATTGAAGATCTGGTAGGTTCTTAGGATATAAATAAGGTAACTCTGTAAACGAATACTATTATGGAATACATGCAGTTTAATGAGAATCAATAGAGGTGCTACAAGATAAAGATGTTTTCCTGTAGCGTGGATTGTTTTCTGGGTATCTGTATCAAAAGAGTGGCCCTCTATGCCACTCTTAGTTTGGATTTGGACTTTGCATTTCGGATCTTTTAGCTTCTCCTGAATGTACTTTAGGCTCTTACATTACTTATTGCTGTCTATTATAGATGGCCAATACGGCCCTTCATCTCCATGACAGTTTCCTCATAAAGCTACCATTTTTTGAACTGGGTCTTGGGAGAAATTAGACAAGACAAAAAGAGCATTTATTCTGTCTGCTAACTGTCATGAAGCTGCAAAGTCTAGCATGTCTTTAACTAAAGCCGATGGTATGGGATATCAAGCTAGTTAATAACAACTATTTTCCTTTTTTCCCGTTTATTGTAACTGTCACTTATATAGAATTTCCTGGCAGATGTACCATCCACCAACGGGGACCTTAAAGCTCACCTCTATGCTGGAAGCTATTCCTTCTCTACGGGTACATATCTCTAGTTACCTGCTGTTCGTTCAATATGTTTTACAGTAATCACAAAAGTAGACAAGTCGTGAGGTTCAAGACATTAAATAGCAAGTCAAGCAACAACTGTAAGAAATGAATATAGAAATTTTTTGTCAATACAATATGGTTACCAAGCTAGGAGCAAAGTATAAGCTCTGTTGAATATAGGTGCAATCTACGAATCACAATGGAACTAAGTAGTACCCAAATTAGGACCCCAAACTACAAGCGGAGGGGCAGCCCAAACTCAAAACAGTTCGTCCGAGAAGTGGTTTTAGTACCAGGCTCACTGGATTAATTGATTTAGATGCTCTAGGATAGAACATTTAGATCGAATAGAAAGGTTTGTAACAATTTTGAGCAAAGTCTAAACAACCAGTTGCTCGATTAATGTGCCAGGAACTATCATCGAGTATTTAGGGAACTTAAGTTGAAGACTACTATGCTTGAGTGTTCAGTCTGTCACGTTGTTAAGCAAATGAGCTCTTGTTTTCTAATCAGGCCACTTATCGAACTTCTAGCCTCTACCAACTTGTTCATATACATTTATATTACATGCCACGCACGTCATTGGGATAGTGGATGAAAAAAAGTCACAAATTGTATCAACAATCTCATATAGACCCTGCGGTCTGGGAGACAAATAATACAAAGAGCCCTGGAAGAAGCTATATGTGAGCTGTGCTTTTCAAAGCATTTCTCGTATTCGTGATAATTCTCGAAGAAATGCTGCTAATGTCACTGGATCTAGCTGCAACACTGTATATACATACATGTTTCATTTGCGTTATTTGATACCGATTTCTTAATGTCTCATAAGCTGGGCATGAAAGCAAAACATGGTGTCCATGTTTCACCTCCCACATACTTCACAGAAGCATTGTAGTCGAGGGATCTGATGCCGGCAGCCACACTCAATTTGTAGGTGGTGGGAGCTAACTGTCATCCAATAGATTAAGTGGCAGGACTCCGTTAACATATTTTTTGTCAACTATTGCTGTTGTTTACATGTTAAGGATTTATTTCTCTTCAATAGAAGTCCATCTTCCCTTGTACATTTTCCCATAGTTTGTCAACTACCTTATTGTAGATTAGTTGATGGATCCCTTCAGTTTGGCATGGTGTATCTTTTATGGAGATGTCTCAACACTTCAGCCATTTCATTCTTGATTCTTGACTACTTTCCAGTGCTTTCCTCGGTAATCTGTCCAAGGGCATATACCTGACAAAGTGGTAAAGGGCTTCGCCTTCCAATGGGAGCATTCTTGTTGCAGCTAATATCAACGGATATGGTGTCTGGAGTTTCACCCCAAGTTCATCCATGAGAAACCGCTCTTGAAGAGATTCAATACATTTCCATTTCTTCCTTGTAGACCGGGACCCATATTTGGCACCCAAACTGGTTGTACAAAAGTATGGTACATATGTCAGCTGAATTCTACGGTAAAATAGGGCTTTCTTTCCTGCTGTTACTGACTTATTAATTACCACATTCCACCTATAGTCAGCGATGAAATACTTTTAGTTGTTTCTCCGTTGTGAAGTCATCCAATATACCAAGATGTTGCTGTGCAAGCACAATGTCATCGGCATAAGGGAACTTGGATCAGATGACCTGCTAACCAAGCTCCATCTGTACAATGTGCTCTAAGCAACTGTTCCAATTATCCATATAAACGGCTTTCGAAGGGCAGTCGACAGATTCTATGTGCATCTACAAATGTGTGGCAGACAAAAGGAATAGGGTGTTCGTACAGGAAGTTACTTCTCATGTTTTGGGTGAAGCTGTGGTTACAGGAGCATATATTATAAACAGGGCTCCAACCAAAGTCTTGAACAAATGCACTCTACACGATCCCTTAATGTCAGTCCGGATGTCCCTGACTGAAAGTATATGGGTCACTCGCCTATGCTTGCTCACCTATGGAAAAAACTGAAGAAATTAGGTAAGTTACATAATAGGGCAGTGCAATTCATTTTTTTTTTTGGGTTATCCTGTGCAAAATCAAGTGTGTTCGGCAGAAACGTCTCCGTTGTGGAGGATGCTGCCTATAATTACGAGGATTTTGACAGGGTACCTGGCCTGCAAACCTGGTCATATCACGTGTGCTCACCCTATTCAGATCAAATATTCACATAACATCCTATATGTTCTGACAATTCTCAAAGAATAACGAGTGTAAGCATTTGATAAATAAAGGAAAAGGATGCACAAACTTTATCTGAATGGAGTTGGACCATTTGAAGAAGAAATTGAAATTAGACAAGCCCTAACGTGAGCATTAGACTTTTTCTCTTCTATCAAGCCTCGTCTTCTGAAAGGGCTGTTATGCTCTTATACTGCTGATCATTTTATTCTCTTGGGCATCTGAGATTTTTTTATTGTTTTAAGTATGCTCTTCCATTTTATTTCAGATTGATTGTTTTAAGTATGCTCTTCCATTTTATTTCAGAAAAAGTTCAGAAATAAATTGAGCTACATATTTCTAATCATAGTACATCAAACGCTGCTGCAAATATGTTGGATATTTAAGAGGAGAGTACTGGCATATGTGTTGCTTTGGCCGCTATCCTGTACCGAGTACTTTTTTGTTGGAGAGTTTGAAATCCTTGTTGATTTACAAGGCCTGTGGAGGAAAGTATCATCGTGTATTGTTCACGTCACACTGAATTCGATTTTGCTTCCAGCCTCGTTGAAGGGCATGTAGAATCTTAGCAATTCCTAGGGACATATCCATAATTAGTTTATCCATAAATTACTCTAAATTCCACAGCAGAATTTGGCATGCCACACTAACTTGTTATCACGGACGGCTTTGTTGTCTGTATGTAAACATGACAAAATTTATCAGGTTCTTTGGAACTTTTAAGTTCTAATGTTCCGGACTTCAGCACTTGCTTAGGTCAAGGTGATTCTTGTTTTTAAAGATTAAACTTCCTGCAGGCAGAGACAGAGATCGTGAACAGTGGTGTTCACACGATTTGTTCCAACCCAGTGTGTGGTCATCACCTTGCTTTCTCACTTAACAGCGGATGGTATGTCTGAAATTACGTAAAGATAATTAAATCATTGCTCTTACATTTTGTGTTAGGACCTAACTGATTTCTTTTATCCCCTCATAGGCATAATATGTACTATTTCTGATACAGAATCATCTAATCTCTATTTCCAAGATTTATGCAAGAGATGGGTTGCACTAATTTTGACGTTCTTGGTCTGACTGACTGTTCAGCAGATAAATTGTGACTACAACCATACAAAGAGACGACTTTCTTTCGCCAGTTAAGGCTGAGGCAAAAGAGCACAGCCTCCACCCTTCTTATATTCACTTACTCTCCTTATACAAACCTATCCTGAGAGGAAGGCTTATTCCTGGATAGAATTCCAAGTCAAAGATCACAGCCCAAGCTTATTCCTAATAGAATTATCCTAGTTCTTCTTCATGTAAGGAAGAACAAGTGAGACCATTTTCCTAAATCTTAGAACTTAGAACAATGATTGGGGCAAGAGATTGAGGCAAGAGATTGAACGTTCTTTCCTGCTTTAGGAATTTGTATGCTTGCTGGGCTTTCCTGGAAACCAAGGTCATGTGGAAAAGAACTGACATCATTTTGAAATAATAGACTCTACTATCCAATTAACGTGGAAAATGATGAAGTTCAAGATGAGGAGTTCTTGTTTATTGTTAGCAGACACATACCCACACATAAATGGCAACATAAAGACACATTCGTATGACAAAGTTCTTTAGACCTATACTGATGCAATGATCAACATAAATTCCTAATATCATTGATTTTCCTGACAGAATGTTTAAGATTATACAAGTTTTCTTTAAGAGAACAA
Organism: Isoetes engelmannii; assembly: GCA_011763485.2. NCBI lineage: Eukaryota > Viridiplantae > Streptophyta > Lycopodiopsida > Isoetales > Isoetaceae > Isoetes > Isoetes engelmannii. Next base: position 15,004 of record JAANSK020278158.1, read on the forward strand.
AGGAATTTTTTTATTACAGAATGCTTCAATGCAACTGGACACAAGAGTGTAACCAATCAAGGGAGAAACTCCAAAATACCCGTATATTTTGCTAGAATTGCCAAATGCTCCTGATTTTAGGGGTATTTTTGTGGAAATGAGCATAAGTTTTATGCGATGGTCCAAATGGGATTATGTCTTTCATGTGCATTGTAGAGGAGGATGAGATCTTTTCATCAAAGTTAAGATTACTTAAATTGGAGTCCAAAATTTTAAGTTAGTCTACTAAATCCCTCCTAAGTTTCTTTAACTGTTTTTGAAAATAACATAACTTGTGGTTTCGGACGCCAATTCAAGTGGTTTTAGCTTTGATGGAAAGATCTCATCCTCCTCTGCAATGCATTTGAAGGGCACATTCCAATTTGAATCAATGCAAAGAAGTTCTAGTCATTTCCGATGTTTTGACAATTTTAGCAAACATAAGGATATTTTGGGGTTTCCCTACCATCTTAATTCTTGCATCTTCTTGTACTATTACTTTTTGTGATATGACACTTCAAATGACTTATATTTATCAAACATTATTAGACCTAAATTCCAACAGCCCAAGGACTTGATAATCTAATTACGATTCACGCCATATGCTATATGGACAATTTCCATCTGCTTTATTCCTATGTCATGAGTTGAAGGAACGAGAGCAGAGCAAAGAGACACAGAGAAAACAGACACAGAAAAAAAAATGAATCATGAAGTGGAACACAAGCTATGTTTGAGTGAGTGGAGACTGCAGAGATACAACATCAACCAAAGATCATATATATCCTTATTCAAAAAACATCCTCATTACTCATTACTCCTCTAACATAAGCTCTAAACATTACTACTCTAACAAAGTAAGCATAACATGAAATGATTATGTTGCTTATGCAGGTCTGGAGCAGTGGATCTTTTGCAGTCATGTATCACCCACTTGCATTGCCCTCCACCACCTTGGCTGTATGTAGTATTTAAAGGCCTGCATCCCGTGAGGTACCTGTTTTCTAAGCACTTGTTTTTCAGAAACGATGTTTCAGGTGGGTTTCAATCTAAAGTACATAGAAGAAAGCCATGCTGGCTTACATCCCAATCTGTAAGTAGTGCTCTGGGCTTTTCATAGCTGCATTTATGTATAGAACGTGACATATATGCAATCACAGATTTTCGCAGTTGGGTCATTGTTAGATGCACAAGTTCACTTTCTGGATTTCACACTTGGCTACAGATCTCGTTACGCAGTTGATAAGAGGTATATATTGAACTTAGTCTTTGTGCATAACATTGATACTAAACGTAGAAAGAGTTCCAGCTTGACAGACGCTGACCAACCACGGATTGTTGCGCTTTCCCACGATCCTGTCGCACTATCATCACATCCAACAAACGACCATATTGTTATTGGCACTGAGGTCACTTGTCCTTCTTATGTATTGATTATAATTTGTGCTACCTAGCTCTTACTCATTTTAACCATCATGCAGGAAAATTGTCTTTTGCTTATTGCCGAGAAAAGCAATTGTTTATAGATGCCACGAGTGCCATCTTCATAAGGAAAATGCTGCCAATGTACAATCAAAAGAAGCAGACTTGCCCATGCGTACAGGACCAAGATCCACAGAACTTGCTTCTGTCCGTCTCCTTGTTATTTTCATGTAATTCCTCAGTTCGTAGATATTTTACTTACATATCGCAATGGTATATGCAATCGTGACATCTTTCAAAATGACTACTGTTTTCAATGTCAAAATATTGTATTTAATCAAATACGTTGTTAATTAGGGGAGGGTCATCAATAGTGGACCATGGTCCAATAGTGGATCATGGTAAAATGGTCCATGGTGGCTCAACGTAAAATTTATATCTTAATCTCATCTATTGGAAAACCCCATTCCATATGGAGATTTTGTGGGTTATATGTACCCAAATAAGTTTACGGAATACCTCTTACCAAGAGCTTTTAAGCCATGCATTTTACTGTTGGTCCCCAATGAGCAAGTTCAACCGTTCGTAGGAAGAATTCACCGAGTTGTCTAGTATGTGTGTAGGAAGACGAGATAATTGAATACTGTTTCGTGCACTTTCGGCAACTCCATCCAGTGTGGGACAAATTGAGGGAAGTGTTTGAAACTTCTTTGTCATAAGGAGCTTTTGTATCCAACATCTTGGCAAGTTGGAAAGAGGGTTGCTATGAACTTATGTAAAGGATGGATTTTAAAGCTAATATAGAAGAGGCAGAGAAATTGGTATTCTTTCAGGAGTCTACCAATCTTGGCCATCTTTGAAAAATAAGGTTCGGACACCTTAGGCATTTGAGGATTGGATTTTCCAGGAGTATACCAATCTTGCCATATGGCCATCTTTGAAAAATAAGGCCGGGCACTATCTTATAGCATTTGAGGAGAAGCGAGTTTTCAAGTCCACGACTCACTCTTATCATGGCCATAAAAGTTATGTTTCTCACTGCATAAATAAACGAATATGTTATTCAGGATGTGATTTTTCAAAAAATAAAATAAAAAATACATTGTTAGTTAAGTACTAACCTCGTCTTGTTGCTTGTGGGGGCATTCTGCATTCACTCTTAATGATGAATTCAAAGTGATATTGAGTCTTGAGAGTAGAGTAGAGTAACTGTTATCAATTTCATTTCCAAATCTGAGGTCATTCACAAATCCTATCACTGCATATTAGACGCAATAAAGATACCAAAAGTTCAGGAGGAACATCAAACAACAATAAGAAAGAGAGGACGTCCAAGGTGAATGCAAACCCCATGTTTGATCATTTTTATGTTCATGATTATGTGAATTTTGCACATCTCTAAATTATGAATTTGATTTTCAGATCTGATGCTATTCATGAATCCCATTAGCATATGTCAGACGCAACAAACACGCAGAAAGATCAAGAACAAAATCAAACAATAATATAAAAAAAAAAGAGGGCATCCCAGGTAACATTATCGGACTAGCCGAGTGTGATAACCAAAGTGCATGACCGAGGCTGTACGTCCGAGACCAGATATTTGGCACGTAGACCGAGGCCCGCTTAAGTACTAACTTGGTGATATTGCTTGTGGGGCATATGCATTCACTCTCTAGGCTGAATTGAAAGTGATACGGAACCTTGAGAGTAGAGTAGGGTGGGATGGCGTGAACCGTTGTACAGCCTTTTGGCTCATTGGAGTTTAGGTCCAATAGCTTGATATATATAAGTCATCCAGTCTTTAGGAAAAGTTGTTAGCTCTTAGGGAAGATGATCTACTTCGAATAAAGTCTTTGAGAAGAAATGGATATCTTTAAGACAGATAATCGAGTTCTAGCCAAATAAGAAGTCTTGAGAAGAGAAGGAACTACAATGGTGCTCGAGGGAGTGATTTGCATGGAACATTGAGAAAGCTATTTTTATTAGACATCAAAAAGATAAACCTTGACATTTATTGGATCTTTATTTAAAAGCAGAAAATGCAAAAAAAGTTGTAAGGACGACTGTGGGATGGGATATTGATACGACACCTCGATTATCGTTCCTCAGCAAACTGGGCAAAAGCGTCTAGACGTTGAGGTTTTGCCGTCTATATGTCATAATTAGGTGCCATCTCCCCGAGATCTGCTCAAGTGGTCTCCATGGGCCTCTAAACCATATTAATTCCTCCCGCTCTCAGAAATGCTCGCCCTCGAACATTTGTGACTTACATCATTCGCCCATAAAGCAATTTTTTTTTTTTTTTTTTACGCTCACATTGAGAGTTGAACTCGAGACTCGGCTCTGATACCATTTGATACGACACCTCAACCATCGTGCCTCCAGGCAATTGGGCCAAAGCGTCTTAGACATTGGGGTTTGACCCTCTATATATGACAATTAGGTGCCGTCTCCCCAAAGTCTAGTCGAGTGATCTTTATGGGTCTCCAAAGAGTAGTCAATCGTGCTTCCACACCAATTTGCTCAAATTACTATCTATCTTGATTTTGTACTTCATTTGTGAAATTGTTGACAAGTCTTTTAAATATCCCCAGTTCTATAAATCATATCAATGGTATCAGAGCCCAGTTTCGATCTTCACCAGCAGAGCTGCGGATGATCGAAGAAGGAAAAATTTACGTGACCTGGACTCAGTTGTGTAATGTAGTGTTGGAGATAGAAAAGCAAGTAGGGCAAAAGTGATCACTTTTGCAAAGCGTTGGACTAGTTGTCACAAATGTCAGAAATAATAAAAAGAATTGTACTTTTTTCCTTGTTGAGGAGTTTATTTCCAACAAGTCAATTCGTATCCCAATACGGTATGAAGGGTGATACACTGGATTGAATGAATCCGAGCTCTAACAACTCTTCTAGTTGTTTCTTGCGCTCGGCTAGCTCTAGAATGCTCATCCTATATGAAGCTTTACTTGTTGGCTTTGCATAATGCACAACTGTAATTTCACCTTCTCGAAATGCATCTAGAAAGAGATCATAAAACTCTTTAATTATCTTGACAATTGCCATGGGGAACTGGTTACACTAGCTTCTCCTTCTTATGCTTGGAGTCGGGATCAACGGCTTCTAGCCTAAGGACACAAGCAACCTTGCCTTTCATAACTTTCTTATTTAACTTCTCGATTCATATGCACCACCTTACAAAAATGTTCTTACCTTTCACTAAAACCCATCTTTCTATTCAATGCCGCGGTTGAAATTTCGTGCTTGTTGTAGTCGATCATCGCTTTGGCCCGCTTCAAATACTCTATTTTGACTATTAGATCATATTTGTCGATGTTCATGACCTCGGCACTTATGCATCTTACCTCTGCTCAAAAGATATCGAAGTTGACTCTTGTTTTTTTTGGTGCTGCGAACTGCTTTACTTGCAGAGATATGGGTTAATAAATTAATTATGTAATCCTATGGCCACAATGAACTTAAATAATTATTCTTGTTTTAGGTCTAATCTATACTCAAGAATCTCCCACTTTCTTGGTTATTACCATCCTGGAATAGTCCCACCTTTGAGTTGATGCCATCTAATATTAAGTTGGTCAGAATAGTTTAGACTGCTTCTCTTCATTTGGTCGGATTATTTCCTATGTTGTGGAGATACTCGCCTTATACATGGTCAATGATTATCCTACTACTGATTCCTGCTTAGTAAGGTGATCAAACTCACCAAGAGGTTTCAATATGTTAGACATCTGTCAAAAGTGGTGTATAATTCAAGTTGCGTCATACACATTTCTTTCCAATCCTTGAGCTTTTCTCAACTCTTGGGACGATCCTTTCATAAAGGAATTCTATTCGAATTGCTTTCTGATCCCAACATCGATATTATCATTCATTAGATAACATGTTTGACTATCTAATTATAGGTCTACGGGCTTGCTAAAAGCTCGTCTACTCATTAGTCGTTGGAATAGCAAGGCTATGTTCTTCTAAATTTCTGGAGGATCTAATCTCCTTGGAGTGACGACACGACCTCAAGATCTAGATTTGGAAAAAATGGGGGAGCTTGCTTTTTTCTTGCTTTTTTTGTTCTTATTCAAAATTTTCAGTTGAAAGCATTTTCTTGGCCCTTCTGCTGCTCGAAACTTCAAAATTCTAAGCTTTGATCCTTTCCTACACCAATTAAGAAGTGCTAGCCTGGTAGGGGCTAGCAATTACTTGATTCCCCAGGCTGAGCTCTACACATGGACATAAAATTTTTCACAATTATCAAGCAGGACAGCAGATTAACTTGTGG